>WSYH01013347.1:0-17190 GCA_036426205.1 Ascaphus truei
CCTGTCGCAAGCTCTCGTGACAGGCTTGTAATTAACTGGTGGCAGCGGTGGGATCGAACTGGACCTGGATTACAGTATTCTGCGGGGTACTGTGATCCAGTGGGAACTTGATGGTAATTGCAAGTTCCTGGGACTAAAGATATTGAACACACAGTGTACAACATATAACACAAGATATGGCACCTCCTCACTGTTCCCCTACTTGTGAGAAGCATTTCCTCCAGAACCAAAGTGCCGGCCATCCGTCTGACTGGAGCCGGGCACTGAGACCGGAGGAGTGCATCAAGTCGGCGCGGGGAGCAGCAGCCAGCAAGGCTGAGAGAGAGACAGCAATCGGTGAGCATGAAACCCGGCAGGCTGAGCAAAGATCCACTGCTGCAGCTGCTGTAACCATCACACCACCCGGAGAGCAGGGAAGGGACCCAGCTCCGGGACGGCAGAGACTTGTGGAGGGAGCGGGTGGTCTTGCACCAGGAGAGGTATTGGCCGTTGCGGCGGCCAGTCCATTTTACCCAGAATTGCTGGCCCTGATGTTTGCGCAGGGAGAGATGTCCCCGGCTGAGCGGCTCGAGCAGCTGAAGCTGGCGATGATCCGACCCACTTATCCCCTCCCAGAGCCCGGCGCTCCAGCAACTCCGCTCTGGACTCCGTTGCCCCTTGCTGGGGTTAGTCCACCGGCGGCGGAGAAGCTCTGGAATGAGCCCGGCGCTCAGGCAACTCCGCTCTGGACTCCGTTGCCCCTTGCTGGGGTTAGTCCACCGGTGGCGGAGAAGCACCGGCAGTTGCTGCGGCACTGCCAACCAATGGGCCACAATAATGCCCAGTTAGGATTAGCTAGGGAGAAGCGGAGTGAGGGGAGGCTGCAGGTAGGTAGCCCGCATCAGTTACCAGGGGAGGGGAAGGAAGGGCAGCTTGTAGGGCCGCCAGGCTTCCCCATTACCTGGGCAGAGCAGCAAGGGGACTCTCAGTTAAGAGCCCCACTGTTGCAGCCTTGCTATGGGCTGGAGGTACCAGGGGTTGTGGCACAGTTAGACCACCCCCAGATTACCTGCCAGCCAGGAGCTAAGGTGGGTGCATCTGCACCAGCAACCCTGAGCTCACCTCCGGTAATGGGGGCACAGCTTCAGGGAGAGGGGCTAGCCCCGTTAGCACCCAGCTCTAGGGTAGGATTGCCTGGGAGAGGGTTGGGTGGGCCAGTGGGAACCGGGGAGGGAAGGCAGCGAGTGAGCCAGCCAGTTTTCCCCGTTACCCTGGCAAAGCCTCAGGGGGTGTCTCAGATCAGCAACCCCCTGTTGCAGCCTTGCTATGGGCTGGCGGTACCAGGGGGTTGTGGCACAGTTAGACCACCCCCAGATTACCTGCCAGCCAAGAGCTAAGGCGGTTGCATCTGGAGAGATGCCCCTGGGCTCATCCCCGGTAATGGGGAGACAGTGTCAGGGAGATGGCCTCACTCAGGTGTCCCTAGGATCCAGGTTAGGATTAGCTAGGGAGAAGCGGAGTGAGGGGAGGCTGCAGGTAGGTAGCCCGCAGCAGATCTCAGTGAGAGAAGGAGGGCTAGTGGTAGCCAGGGAGGGAAAGCAGCAGGTATTGCAACTAGAGTTTCCCGTTACCCTGGCAGAGCCCCAGGGGGTTTCTCAGATCAGCAACCCCCTGTTGCAGCCTAGCTATGGGCTGGGGGTATCCGGGGCAGTGGCAGGCTTGTGCCACCCCAGGGATACCTGCCAGCCAAGCGCTAAGGCGGTTGCATCTGGAGAGGTGCCCCTGAGCTCATCCCTGGTAAGGGGTAGACAAGGTCAGGGAGGTAGGTGCACTCAGGTAGTTCCAGGGTCTGGGGTAGGATTGCCCAGGGAGGAGAGGAGTGCAGGTGGGCTGCAGGGAGGTAAGCAGCAGGCTGAGGTGCTGGGCCTAGGGGAGGCTAGGCAGGGAGGCACCGTGGAGCAGGGGGAGATAGGAGATCAGTGGGGTGTTAGGCAGCTGGCAGAAGCTAGGGATGGGCTAGGTAGGCAGAAGGTACCTTGTTCTGACTGGCCAGGAGTGACCCCTCTGACAGAAACCCCTGGGTTCCCAAAGGAGAGGCTGTGGGTAGATAGGCAGCCAGGGAGGAGAGTCAGGAGTATAGCAGGGCAGCTACAGGGTGGCACAGAGCCAGGGCAGGTAGGGTCCCTACAGAAGAGTGACATAACCCTGTCCCAGACTTGGTTGACAGGAAAGCGACGGTCTGTGCTATATAGCTGGTCTCCTGTTGGTGCAGAGATATGCCAGTTTCTGGGCAATGTGCACCGGAGCCCCTTTCACCCTGGACTTGGTTCCCAAGGCACTGGGTGGGGGGCAGAGGGAGGCAAAGGAGAATGCCCGGCTTTGCAGGAACTGGACTTTACAATCCGCTGTGTACTGGTCAATGCCGGAGGACAATTTTGCCAGGCCAATCCCTCAGGACGTATTGAGTGCGTCAAGAGCGCCAGTGGTATCCCAGGGCCATGGGGAGGCCGCTGGGGTACCAGGGGCCCTTGAGCAGGGGAGGTGTGGCGGTAGGGAGGGTTTGGCCCGGGGTTAACGGGGTTACCCCCCCCTCCCCTGTGAAGATTAACTACTGAAGTACCTTGAGCAAAACAAAAGGAATCGTAAACGAAAAATGATTGTTTTAGACTTAACAACTACGTTTTGTTGCGCAAAACAAATGTAACGATTCCTGCGCTCTACCAAAATTAGCTGGCAATTTATTAGGGAGATTCGCAGTTTGATCCTAAAGTCTAATAACAAAGGAGCCACATAGTTGAATGATTTTTTATCAAGAATGATTCAAGCATGCTAAACCCGTCAAGGTAAACTCCCAGCACAACAGGTAACCTACCGTGGCGAGAAAAAGTTTGTGAACCCCCCTTGGGCATTTTCACTATTCAAACCTAAACAGGTTATCAGATGAATCTAGTCTTTTAACGGAAAAGTCACCTGAGTTAAAAAAAGGACACAAAAAACATGATACTTTTTCCACATTTATTATCCATAAATGATTCACATACAATATCATGTGTGGAAAAAGTACAGTATGTGAACCTTCTAGATTCAGTAACATCGGTGGCGCCCCTTGAGCAGCAATGACTTCAACTAAGCGTTCCTGATAACTGATGTCAGTCTATAAAACGTCCGTTTTGAGGATTTGGTTTTTTAGTCACAGTGACAGTGAGGGCTTCCTTCATGGACTGCTCACGTCATGTCCTGCCACAACATTTTGATGGGGTCAGTCCGGACTTTGACAGGCATTCTCAAAAAACACAGAATTCTTCTTCTGCAGCCATTCTTTGTAGCTGCTTGCATGCTTAGAATCATTGTCTTGCTGTATACCACACTTTGATTCAGCTCACAGATGGATGGCCTTGACATTCTCTTTGGACTCTTCTAATACAATACAGAATTCATGGGTGTGTCAATGATGACAAGCCATCCCTTTCATATGCAGCAATTCGGACCCAAACCATCACACCCAACACTATGCTGGACGGTTGGAGAGGTTCGTCTGTTCGAACTCAGTGTTTGTTTTCCACAAACACATACGTTTCTCAGTGAGGCCAAAAAGTTCTACCTTTTACTCATTCTGCTAGAGAACATTTTCCAGAAATCATGTGGATTAATCTATGGTGCATATTTGACGAACCTTAAGAAAGGAAGCAATGTTCGTTTTAGAGAGAAGTGGTTTCCTCACCTACTTTTTTCTGGATAGACTTCCATTGAAAAAAATTAGTTTTTTTAACATGATGACTGGAGTCATAAACACGTAATTAGACAAAGGCGAGTCAGGAATAGAGTAAGTGGAGTGTAGCTGCGGGTCCTGTCGATTTATTGTGGGGTGGTGGGGGCTGGTGGGGGGCATGGGGGGATGTGTGTGGCTTTGGGGTGTGTTTTTTGTATGGTTTTTTGTTGGCGACTGGATGATTTGCCGGATGTTTTGGAGGGTTTTGGTTGGCGATCGCTCATTCGTAAGTGGGCTGGGTCTTAAACTTAATCCTTTGTAGATCTATCGCCATGGATTGATAAAGCCCAAATCCTTAGAAATGGTTTTGTAACCCATTTTGACGGATGACAATCAATAACTGCTTTTTTCTTGAGGTCCTCATAGATTTCTTTTGATCAGGCATGACATGTTTCCACACACCGTGTGGTTGAGGACATACTTACAAGTTTCGATCATTTATATAGGTGGGGACTCCCAAATACACCTGAAGATCGACATATTATTAAAACACCTCATTTAATTATCCCTTTAATTTAAATGAGAAAACAAGTTTTCACGTACATTTGCATATACCCTGACTTTAATTACTTATTGTTTGTCATAATCTACGTAAATCATGTTGTTTCAAAAACATGAATTGGTTAATAAACCCTTATTGGATATTAATAAAAGATGATTTTGAGGTCAAGTAGGTTATCATGGAAAAACTATGGAATTTCAATAATTATACTTTGGAGTTCACAAACTTTTTCTCGCCACTGTAATATTAAATGTAGATTAGTTATTATTGTCCTATAGACTAAACTTTGTAAATAAGCATTATGTTTCAATTATTACCCTAGGGGTAATATATATATATATTTATTATATTCCAGTCTTATGCTCACTGTTCTTTTCATAAGTTAGTTGAAAGTACATACTCGTTTATAATCGGGCCCGCCAATCAGCACCCCCCCCCCCCCCCCCCCCCTGTCTGAGGTCGGAGTTAGAAGGGTAAAATGGAGGAGCTCAACTTAGAGTCCCTGAAACACCATGTGCTTGTGGTGGAAATCTCAAACAGAGAGTCGACAAAGGGAGACAAAACAGAGTGTGTGTGTTGTGTGTGGGTAACAGTATGTGTGGGTGGGAAGGGGAGGGGGGGGGGGTGTATGTAATCTATTTCTTTCGTAGTGCTTCTAAAATAGAGACGCCCTATAATCAGGTAATTACGGTAGTGTGTTATATGATATATCACTGTAATAGTGCTTGCCAGGGTAGTTAATTCAGTTTGGCACGGATTTTGGGCACTGTAGTCCTGAATATGGATTGGACTGAGGAATACTAGATACATGGGTTCACTGCTGCAGAGAGGGAGGGGCTCAATTGCCAGAGCCTAATCAGAAGGGAAGGGGGCTGTCACTTGGAATGCTTTCCTACATTAGAAACAATAAAATATCTTAAAAACATTTTTTTTAAATGCACAAGTAGTTTTGCATTAGTACAGAAACTGATTTATAAAAAAAAACACACTGTAAGGTATTCCTGAACTGCTGCTTTGACAACCAATATAGGGTGAGAGAGTAAATAGATGCTGCATTTCACCATTTCACAGCAATTTAAAGACCAAAACTTCTTCTGCTTTGTAGGATTTTTTCAAGCCTTTGCCAGCTTGGTCATCTGGGAAAAGAAACATAATTGACTCAGAGTAGTTCAATACTTGATTTATTATTGATTCATTAAATGTCACAGCATAATACATTAGCGAAAATGACAAAGGTAGGACACACTGCATCTTTTGGAAATTCACCAATAATTATATTTTTAAGTTTGCTTAAACTTTCTAAACATGTGTGCATTGTACTGATTTAATTCGCTTTTCTACATGAAAGATCAAGTCATTTGGATGTCCAGTGTCCTTCATGGTGAATGCGTTCTTTAGGATCATAAATCTTTAATGGGATTTAAGACTTGTTTATATCATATGAATGTTAAAAAAAGAGTTGGGGATAATAAATATACATCTTTGTTTGTTTTTGCAGAAATGTTTACCATAATCGTGTGCGCATTCCCCAAATGATCCTTTGAAAATGACCTAATTGTGTCCCCTCACAATGCACGAATTTACCAATCTTATTTTTGCTATATGTTTTGTTGATGTTCATTTATTATTTAAAAAAAAAAAAAAAAAAAAAGCAGAAATCTGCCGTGGAGTTCATGTAACAAAAGCACGCGACAGATACCACAGAAAGCTCATTTAATGCCACTAAGCAGTTACCAATAACGGTCAATATAAAGGGAGTTCTACTGGGCAGTGGCATAGGGTGTAGGACTACTAAACCAAACACACCCAGATGCCCAGTGCTACATCCAAATGGCAGAAAAATATGTACCCCAGTGAAATACACTATTTAGACTCGTGAATAAAAAGGGTCATTTAGTTTAAACTTGCCAAAGCATTGGTAAGTCTGGGCAGCCTTCCAAGGCATGGAGCCATAATTCACCACATGCCTTGGAGGGTTGGAGGCTCACAGCTTTTTACAATGCTTGGCCAATGGTGCTTGGACACATTGGATGTAGCAACTGGGCTCTGGTTTGTGTTTGGTTTAAGTTGTCATGTAGTAACCTCTGATGTTTATAGTCTGTCACGAGTAGATTGCGACAGGCTGTTAATTGTACACCTTCGGTTAAAAACTATATATATAAAATATATATATATACCTGGGTTTGAACTGGGACGAGCCTTAGATATGATAAATAGAATTTATGCTTGAAAGGTTGGGAACCACAACAGGATTATACAATACCCATGGCAAAATATAGACACTACTTAAGATTATGGTCAGAAAGCCAGTCAGGATCACACGCCTGCCACTTCTCCCATGTGAGTTTAGGACATGGCACAGCAAAATCAGGCAGGTCACATGCATTGCATGAATGATCATTTGAATGAATGAACAATGACTAGCATGAACAACTATGAAATTCATGCTATGAACAACATGAACAACATGTAGGGGTGTACAGCTAGTTTATATACACGTTTGTACCTCTATTCATGTAACCTTAGGTGCTCGAGACGGCTAGCCAAATGTCCCTGGAAGTTTTGAAGGCTCATTTTGTGGACTCAAGCATTGGGGTAGGCCCCTCCCTATCAATATAACCCTTGAAGCAGTGGAGGATCATTTGTTCATGTTCACTTACGCAGGGAAACCTGGGTGTTTTGTAAATGTAGTTACCACGTTTACAACAGGCATCCTCCTTTCCTCTGCTCTATTTAGTAGAGGAGGGGCGGCGCAGGCTTCTGAGAAAACTTTCAGACCAAAATTTAATATTTACTGCTTAATCATTGCATAACTTGCCGTTCCGTAATAACAGCACCCGTCCGGTGAGACTATATTTTACTAGGCCGGTGGGCACCTTGATCGGTCGTTTGCAGAAAGACCAAAGATATTTATCATTGTAATATTGACACTCTTACATAGTAGATATCGAAGAGCGTCTCGGCCATTTTCGTGTAATATGGTAAATGTACAATGTTTAGCCTCAAAATACGATGGGCTTACAGGCCAAGGATACACATACTGGCTAATTCTTGATTCCCTTCGAGCCAAGGGACCATCTCATAAGTAGTCTTATATTTTAATTAAGTTACTTGTCACGTTTTGAATCCTTTGGCGGGTAGCCCCCCCCCCTGGCCCCATCAATGTAAAATTCCTGTTTTGACGTGGGCTTTTGCTTTTCGCAGAACCAATTAGAGTCCAGTTAACTGTTTTGATTTCAGGTGAGATGTATCACACCTCTCTGTGATTTACACTTCCAGTGAATATGCGAGCTCAAGTGAATACGCCAATGAGGCACCATTGGTGTGGTTCCCTTGGAACTGCCCAGTTGGACAAAGACAGCTGCATTTTCTGCCCTGTAAATTAGCCAGGGGACCATTGATCGCCTGTGTATTTCAAAAACGCAAAAAAGTCATTCGTTATCAACAAATATATGTCCCCTTTATGTGACAAAGTAATTTTTAAAGAGGTGGTGTACTGGGGGGACCCGGAGGCTTGTACCCCAAGGCTCAGAATACCTTGAGGGCAAGGCAAGTTGTTGCAGGTGACCCATGCGTGCAAAGGGAAATACACTAGATAACGCAAACTAGCCCACTGGGCTACACAAATAACCCCTGAGGACCCAGTGTGTGCTGTTGAGTGTCAGGTACCTGGATTAAACCCTCAGAATTAGCAATGGAAACAGCGGAAGATGATAATTTGACAGGTTATAAAAGGGGTCAAAATCAATTTCTGGGACCTCAGCCCAGTTAACCCCTGTCTCCTGGCGACGTTAGCGGGGGGCCCTTTGTGTGGCGGTAGGGAGGGTTTGGCCCGGGGTTAACGGGGTTACCCCCCAAGGGCCCCCCTCTAACGTCGCCAGGGAGACAAGGGGTTAACTGGGCTGAGGCCCAGAAATGTGATGTTACCCTTGTTATAACCTGTAAATGTATTCTTCCCTGTTCCATTGTAATGTCTGGGTTAATCAGTACCTGCATAACACACACACTGGGTCATCCGGGGTTAATTGTGTAAGCCCAGTGGGCTAGTTAATGCGTTATCTGTGTATTCCCTTTGCCTCATGGGCCTGCAACTGCCTATGCCCGCAAGGTATTCTGAGCCTTGGGGTACAGCCTCCGGGTCACCCCCCAAGTACACACATATTAAAAATATAACTTTGTCATAAGAGGGACATATATTTTGGATAAAGTGACTTTTTGCAGTTTTTGAAATACACAGGCAGAATGCTAATGGTGTGCTAATGTACAGGCAGAATGCCTGTCTTTGTAATGCGTAAGCAACCAAATGGTGCCTCATATGAGTATTCACGTGAGTCTATTCACTGGAAGTGTATATCAACAGAGAGGTGTGATACATCGCCCTGATCAATAGGTAACTGACCTAATTGGTTATGCGAAAAGCAAAAGCCCACTTCAAAAGGTTTTATTGATGGGGCCAGGGGGGGGGGGGTATATATATATATATATATATATATATATATATACTGTACCGTTAACTTTTTTTACCCACCATAACGTAACTAATGCGTGGGGAAACCTATCCAAGCTTCATATTGCAAAGCCAGTGTAACCAGCCTCACACTGATGAGACCCAAAAGATCGAAACAGCTGTCTGTGGGTTACTGGCTATGCAGCTTAACCCTGGCTGTGCTGAAAAGCTGTGCAATGCAGCAAGCATAAGCTTATAGGGGTCCATGTCAAAATGGATTCAAAGCAAAAGGTGGCACTGTGTGCTCATTTGCATGTCATTTCCCAGAATCCCTTGCTGCAGTGGAAGTGCTGTGTGCTGAGTGATAATAGTGAAAAGCGGGGTTGCAGACCTGTCTAAGACATGCAAATGAGCACACAGTAATATTTCCATTTGATATATAAATATATACAGTATATACACGTGTGTACGTGTGTGTGTGTGTGTGTGTATAGATTTGTGTGTGAGTGTATATGTGTGACGGTAGGGAGGGTTTGGCCCGGGATTAACGGGGTTACCCCCCAAGGGCCCCCCTCTAACCTCGCCCGGGAGACAAGGGGTTAACTGGGCTGAGGCCCAGAACTGTGACTTAACCCTTGTTAAATAACATGAAAATGCTTATTCCCCTGTGTAAATGATGTTGTTGCTGGATCAGGGTCTGCATAACCCACCCACTGGGACTTAAGGGGTTAATGAGCTACAGTTTAAGAAAATTCCACTGTATTATGTCTTTTCAGGAAATCTGGACTTCAAAGGGTTAATTGAAGTTGAGTGTGAAAAGAGAAGGTTTTAGAACCCCACATGATAGATGCAGATGGGGGAATGCAAGCTTTTGCCTAAATATTGGTTCTCTGTGTTTTAAAACTGCAATGCATTTGGTTTGTCCTGGGATTTAAACCCAGGTTGGTGACAAAAGGCAGTTCTGAATAAACAGTTACCTGAAAACTGGTATTTTGGTAACGGAGTAAGCCAGGACCCTGAGCCTTGGGGTACAGCCTCCGGGTCACCCCCCAAGTACACACATATTAAAAATATAACTTTGTCATAAGAGGGACATATATTTTTGATAAAGTGACTTTTTGCAGTTTTTGAAATACAAAGGCAGAATGCTAATGGTGTGCTAATGTACAGGCAGAATGCCTGTCTTTGTAATGCGTAAGGAACCAAATGGTGCCTCATATGAGTCTATTCACGTGAGTCTATTCACTGGAAGTGTATATCAACAGAGAGGTGTGATACATCGCCCTGATCAATAGGTAACTGACCTAATTGGTTATGCGAAAAGCAAAAGCCCACTTCAAAAGGTTTTATTGATGGGGCCAGGGGGGGGGGCTACCCCCAACAGGATATCAAAAGTGAGTAACTTTATTAAATATAAGAATACTATAAGATGTCCTTGGCTGAAAAGGATAAGAATTACATATGTGTATCCGTTGGATGTAGCCCATCGTTTTGAGGCTAAACATTGTACATTTACCTGTTACGAAATGCCAGATATTAATATCTCTATTAATGTTCATATTACAATGTAATTTTTGGTCTTCCTGCGAGCGTCAGGTGCCACCGGCCGTATTAATATATCTCACCGGACTGTGTGTATTACGGAACGGAAGTTATGCAATGATTTGCAGTAAATATGAAATTTTGGTTGAAGTTCTCAGAAACTGCAGCCCCCCTGCTATGATAATGAGCAGGGAAGAGGATGCCTTTGTAAACGTGGTAACTCACATTTACACACCAAGGTTTCCTGCAGGAGTGAACATGACAAATGTCCACCCTGCTTCAAAGGGTGTATTGATGGGGGGGCTACCCCAAGCTGGAAGTCCCAAAATGAGCTTCAAAAGCTTCCAAGGGACATTTGCTAGCCGTCTCGGCACCTAAGGTTACAGATAGAGGGACAAACGGTATATAAACTAGCTGTCCACCCTCTATCAAGTTGTTCATGCTGTTCAGGTTCATGCTGTTCATTGTTCTTCATGCAAATGATCTTCATGCATGCATGTGACCTGCCTGTTTTGCTGTGATGTCAACACAAATATGGAAGAAGTGGCAGTCTGTGATCCTGCTGGCTTTCTTGCCATAATCTTTAAGTAAGTGTCTATATTTTGCCTGTTATTGTATAATCTGTTGTGTTCACCTTTATCAAGGAATAAATTCTATTTATCAGATCTAAGTCTCGTCCCAGTTCAAACCCAGGTATATATATATTTATATATATAGTTTTTGGTGTAAATTACAGCCTGTCGCAAGCTACCGTGACAATATGTGGGTATCAGATATATGACAGACTCACCTTGCCAAATATGTATATCCATATAGACAGCAGGCCATGAAGACGATGGCACATATAGGGATCAGTGCATACAGCCCCCGTAAGTCAGTCACTAGGAAAATCACCCAAAGAAATACGCATCACATAATATACTATACAAGGGAAGTTATCCCGAAGCAGGAACAAGAAGGTCCTTTTCAGTCCGTTTGGGAGCCGTCACATGAGTGACGTCACTGAGGAGCGGTGGCACATGCGGCTGATGCGGTCTGATTCCTGCTACACACGGCTTGTATAGTTTTTTCCTTTCTGCTGCTGGGGTTCGCCCAAACCCTTAGGCCTGGGACCCGGTGCGCCCGGCGGCTCGGGCGGCCACACGCGAGTTCCCCACCAGCAAGGGAATCCTCCCGAGCCGGTCCCGGTCCCCCCTGGCTGCACAGCTCACTACACGCTGTGACGCGTCAGCCGCTACGGGATACAAGAGAATGGTGTTCCCTAGCGTCGACGCGTCACGTGGTGTGGCTGTGAGCCAATGGGGAGGGGAGGCTTCGGGAGGAGGAGAGGCTTCGGGGAGCGGGGAGGAGCGTGGGGGGAAAGCAGCGTGAGTGCCTGTCTGTGTGTGTGTCTGAGTGCCTATCTGTGTTTGTGTATGTGTGTGCCTGAGTGCGTGAGTGCCTGCCTCTGTGTGTGTGTGTATGAGTGCCTGCCTGCGTGCGTGTGTGTGTGAGAGTGCCTGCGTGTGTGTGTATGTGTGTGTCTGAGTGCGTGAGTGCCTGCCTCTGTGTGTGCGTGTGTGTGTATGAGTGCCTGCCTGCGTGCGTGTGTGTGTGAGAGAGTGCCTGCGTGTGTGTGTATGTGTGTGCCTGAGTGCGTGAGTGCCTGCCTCTGTGTGTGTGTGTGTAAGCCTCCAATTCTTTCGTTTGTGGATAAAAGTGTTTGTTTTATCCCTGTGTATTGTCTCTACTTGAGATCTCTAGCTCCTCTTGTGGTTTTACCACACTGTTTGGTTGGTTATATGAGTTATAGCCTCTACCATACTGTTGGTTGGTTATATGTGTTATAGCCTCCTCATTTAGTTTTCTAAGTTTCTTAGAAACCACTTCATTGTGCTAACAATATTACACCATGTAGATTTTGTTTTTATTTTAAGGTGCAACCGCTCCCCTGGTTTTTCCTGTGTATGAGTGCCTGCCTGCGTGCGTGTGTGTATGAGAGAGTGCCTGCGTGTGTGTGTATGTGTGTGTCTGAGTGCGGGAGTGCCTGCCTCTGTCTGTGTGTGTGTCTGTGTGTGTGTATGAGTGCCAGCCCGAGCCCGTGGAGGGAGGGAAGGGGGGAAAAGTAGAGGGTCCCTCCGCTCAATTCACGCCCCCGCTCCCGCTCAAACCTCCCACTCCCGCCCACCTCCCGCTCCGGCTCCCGCTCCCTACAGACCGCATATCGCGGTCTGTGTCTGTCAGCGCCCCGCCTGTCTGCAGTGCGGGAGCGCTCACGGAGGGAGCGGGGCCTTAGCCTTACCTGCACTAACGGTTGTAAAACATGTACTGGTGACTCATTCTGATCATCCTGTCTATGCAATGCGCACGAGTATCTCCTGCACATACACATTTGTTGCAGGACTCACTGCTATACAGTACATTAGCAGTTTATTCCCAGTTGACATACCGCAGTTACCTTTGGGTGTAGACAAGCCGTACCTGTTTACATGATGTTTCCTTGCATTGCCCAGTTTACCCTTACATAGGCACTTGCATTGATTGGTTACGATATTGTGTTTACAGGGGTATATATATACGAGTGTATTTGGAGTCCTAACATGCCACTGGCAACTATGTTTTAGGTGTTGATTCCCTGACACATATTGACCTTTATATTGCAACAGTGTTGTTTTTGTGCGATTGCTACAATCTGGTGTTGATATTCCCTATACAGTCAATTTATCTGTGTAAATCAAGGTTAATTTTACAACACTGTATATGCTTGCAACATTTGTGGACCTAGATTAGCAACATATTGCATGTAGCAACGTAAGATAGAACAGCAACATATTGTATGTTGCAACAAATACCGCAGAACCTTTGTGACCGCAGGAGGGGGAAGGTAATCTTCTGACTGCAGAATCTAAGCAATAATTCATCAGAATTTCCTCTACTCCCTACTCCACTGCTCCCACATGGAGGAGTTATGTATCACTTTATAAGTTAAGAGTGCAGACTAGTGGGGTGCTTCACTCAATTCTCTTTTGAGCTCTCTTGGGAGCCGCTTAGCCTATTAAATCAATGTGCTGAGAATTTGCTTCCTTTTGATGAAGGATATTGAAGTCCCATTCACTTCAATGGGGCTGGGCTCTTCTCTGGCATAGGGAAGATATCTTCTCTGTGTATTGAGTAATGGTCTCTCTCGCACACTCTTCTCTCCTCTCACTCTCTCCCTGCCCCTCCCTCTCCCTCTCCGCGCTAACCGGTACCGACGCGTTTGTTGACACTGCTCCATAGAGAGGTACCCGTACCTGCGCTGGTTCTCCACTTGTGCTCAAGACTCCACTCACTCCAAGGTCCATTAAAGCAGTCGTCTGGCTTGTCCTCAGCAACGCGTTTCCGGACCTTGATGTAGTATAGGCTGGAAGGCTCTAGGTGTTTGCTCAGTGAGAAGGATCGCTCTGGGTGGCCATTGGTAATATTGATCAGTCTGTTGAGGCAGTCAGGAGACCCCTGATAGGGAAAGTCATATTAATACTAATATTAACGTTACTTTATTTATTCTATCAATGTTACGTTCTTATATTAACATTATATTAAGTTATTATATTAAAATTACTTCATATTATTAGTATTTTGTTTTGTTCCTCTTACTCACTTTCTTATACTAATATTACTTTATTATGTTATTATTATTGTAGTTATTAACACGACATAATTATCTTAATAACATTTTCTTATACTAATATTATTTTAACGTTAGTTGATTATATTATTATTATTACTTTATTAAGTTAATATTAATGCAGTTATTATATTACTTGACTTTATTATATTGATATTATTATTATAGCTATATTAACATTCATGTATTATGTTAATAGTCCTTTTTTATATTGATCATATTTTATTTATTATATGAATATATCTTTATTATATTAATATTATTTGCGTTATTATATTAACATTACTTTATTATATGAAAATGACTTTATTATATTACAATTTTAATATAACTTCAATATATAAAAATGACCTTATTTTATTACTTCTAATACGATATATTAACAATTTCCTTATTATATTATATTAACATTGCTTTATTTATTACATTAATATCACTTTGTTATATTAAGATTAATTTATGATATTAATGTTCTTATCCTTATTTTATTATTTTAACCTGTGTTATGATATTACCATTACTTTATGAAATGCATATTACTTCATTCTATTAAGACTAATTTATTATATTATCCTTATTTTATAATTTAAACCTTAATTATGATATTACCGTTACTTCATTATATTAAGATTAATTTATGATATGAATGCTATTTTAAGATATTGTCCTTATTTTATTATGCTAGCCTGAATTATGATATTACCAATACTCTATTATATTAAATACAGCTCAACCCCGTTATAACGCGATCCGTTACAACGCGGATCCGCTTATAGCGCGATGTGAGCGTGGCTCCCAGTTTTCGTATTTATGAATACTTTACAACACGATTATTGGTGTCTTAAATACTTTATTGTACAATGCATGCAACTGTACATTATTTCTCGGTGTGAATCGGTGTGATTCTTTGGACCCCAAGCACCGGGTTATAAGGGGGTTGAGCTGGATTACTTTACTGTAATCGTTTGACTTTAGTTACGATCGTATTATCTCATGTATTGAGGCGCTTCAGCACATTACCGCTACTTTTTACCGGATCTGCCGCACCGACCTCCTTTGCGACGGGCTGCATCTCCCTCCCTGGTGCCACCTTCCCATAGCAGAGCTGGTAGTACCAGTTCCCTGACAAATGATCCGGCCTGCTCCAGCTTGCTTTGTATATCCCTTCCGCCGCCTCCTCCATCGTAATGTTACCGACTGGGACACGAACTATGCAGGGAGAGAGAGAGGAGAGAGAGGAGAGAGAGGGGGGAGAAGGAGAGGGGGGGGGGGAGAGGGTTCCTAGTATTGTACAGGTTATTAAGAATTTTAATCAGTGTTAGGACGTGTGAATTATGGTCATGCCTTGGAGGGGCTCACAGGCTTACAATGCTTTGGCCAAAGTGTTAAACTAAATGACCCTTTTATTCAAGAGATATATAGGTATTTCACTGTGTACATATTTTTGCCATTGGATGTAGCACTGGGCTCTGTTTGTGTTTGTTTGTAGTATATATTGCCATGCCCAGTAGAACTCCTTTTTGACATTTAGTGGTAACTTTAGGGGCTTAAATGAGCTTACTGGGTATCTGTGTGTTTGTTTACATGAACTCAACGGCAGATTTCTGCTTTTTTTTTTTTTTTTTTTTTTAAATAAAAATGAAATAAAAAAAACATATAGAAAAATAAGATTGGTAATCTGCATTGGAGGACACAATTAGGTCATTTTCAAAAGGTCATTTTGGGGTGAATTGCGCACACAATTATGGAAACATTTCCTGCAAAAACAAAGATTATATTTATTATCCCCACTTGTTTTAACATTCATATGATATAAACAAGTCTATAAATCCATTAAAGTTTATGATCCTAAAGAAGCATTCACAATGAAGGACAACTTGACATCCAAATGACTTGATCTTTCATGTGGAAAAGCTATTATCAGTACAATGCACACATGTTTAGAAAGTTTAGCAAATTATAATTTGTGAATTGCAAAAGAGCAGTGTCCTACCTTTGTCATTTTCGCTAATGTAATTATGCTGTGTACATTTAATGAATCAATAATAAAATCAAGTATTGAACTAAATCTGAGTCAAATATGTTTCTTTTCCCAGATGACCAAACTGGAAAGGCTTGAACAAAATAATACAAAGCAGAAGAATTTTTGGTGCTTTAAATGTGCTGTGAAATTGGTGAAATGCAGCATATATTTACTCTCTCAAACTAATATTGGTTGTCAAAGCAGCAGTTCAAGGAATATCCTACATGTGTGTTTTTTTTTAATAAATCAGTTCTGTACTATGCAAAAATACTTGTAGCATTTAAAAAAAATGTTTTAAAGATATTTTTATTGTTTCTAATGTAGGAAGCATTTCCAAAGTGACAGCCCCCTTCCCCTTCTGATAGGCTCTGGCAATTGAGCCCCGCCCTCTCTGCAGCAGTGAACCAATTGTATCTAGTAACTGCCCAGTCAATCATATTCTAGGAACTACATTGCCCAAAATGCAGTGCAAGAACTGAATTAAATAACCCTGAGCAAGCAATCTATTACAGTGTATATATATATATACACACATACCGTATTTACCTGATTATAGGGCGTCTCTAATTTTAGAAGCAGCTAGAAAGAAAATAGATTACATACACCCCCCCCCCTCCCCTTCCCACACACACACATATACTGTATACACACACACACACACACACACTCTGTTTGTCTCCCTTTGTCTGACTCTCTTGGTTTGAGATTCCTACCACAAGCACATGGCTGTTCAGGACTCTAAGGTGGAGCTTCCTCCATTTTACCCTTCTACCTCAGACATCAGACTGCTGATTGGCGGGCCCGATTATAAGACGAGTATGTACTTTTCAACTTAACTTTATTAAAAGAAACAGTGAGCAAAACTGGAATATAATAAATATATATATATACCCATAGGGTTAAATAATTGAAACATAATGCTTATGTTACAAAGTTTAGTCTATAGGACAATAATAACTAATCTACATTTAATATATACAGTGGCGAGAAAAAGTTTGTGAACTCCAAAGATAATTATGGAAATTCCATAGTTTTTCCATGATAACCTACTTGAATCAAAATCAGTCTTTTATTAAATATCCAATAAGGTTTTTATTAACCAATTCCATGTATTTTGAAACAACATGATGTAAGTATGAATTTGACAAACAATGAGTAATTAAGAGTCAGGGTATATGCAAATGTACGTGAAAACCTTGTTTTCTCATTTAAATTAAAGGGGATAATTAGAATGAGGTGTTTAAATAATTATGTAGATCTTCAGGTGTGAGTTTGGGAGGCC
>WSYH01013348.1:0-17189 GCA_036426205.1 Ascaphus truei
CCAAAAATAAAAATAAAATCTCAGTTTCCAAGGCTGCAACTCTCGACAAGTTTGAGGCAGAATATAAGCAAATGGTAGCTAATCCCCGCTTTTAGTATAGTACCTATATATTTGGACCTGGTCACTAGGGTGGGGCATGGCTGACTGTTCGGCAAAACATATTCCCGAACAAAAACCAATGCCCAAAAGAACCCTTAATCATGGCATTACATAATAAGGCAATTGTTCATACACAAACTTGCTGCCTGTTGCTGACAATTAGTACAACGAAGATAGCTTTTATAATTCATTTTAATGTTTTGCAAGTAGTGATCCTCTTAACCACCATCCATTGTGGCTACCTACTTTATATATAGTTTGACTAACATTTTTTAACAAGGTTTACAGCACATACAAAACTACTGCACATGTCTCAGACAGTTCTGCAGTCTGCTTTCACCATTATCCACTCACCTATAAATACCAGGCCCGGGTTTCGTGGAAATTACGCATAGGAGCCATTCCTTTTTGCTTCACGTCCATATGACCCCCTAGAATCTTACAACCCTTCTGTACACACAGCTTTTTCAAGCCAAAAGCCTGGGTTAAGAATGCAGAACCACCCAAACAGCCACAGTATACTGAAGCCTATACCAACCTAACAAATTAGGAATTAAACGATGACCGTAAGTTTTAAAAAATTTGAAGACCAATTATTAAATTGTAGATAAGTTATGCCGCTTATACATGGTCCTTTGAAGAGCCTTTTGGCTGCACCATAAAAAAAAAAAAAAAAGTTGTATTTACTATTCCAATTGTTTAATGAAGACTTGGATGTCAAAGTACTGAAATCAGTGAGGTGTTGGGCATTCTGGAGAAAAAGAAAAAGATTAAATGTACAATTTTTAGCACAGACTCTCCTTTAAAACTTGCGACTGCTTCTGCAAAAGACAAAAACAAAAATTATTTATACCACACTTTTAATAAAACCAGTATTTTACAGCACATGCTGCTTGTACGTCTTCTTTCTATAGCCCCAGCAACAAGCCAGTACTCGGCTTCACAGCAGTAACCACCGACATAAGAAACGTGGGAATAAGCGCTCAGACCTATCTATATATAAAATAATAATAATATATATTTCCAAACGGAGCTTACAATTTATTAATAAAGATAATAAAGCAGTCAATTCCCACCTTTTCCTTCTTCCGAGCTTGTACACCTTTGTAGTTGGCTGCTTAGGTTATATTTCCCTGTAGAGAACCATTAGGCTGCCTCTTGCCCTTTAACCTTTGGGACCCACATCCATCATCACGTGCCATTGTGTTCCATTTGGAGCTGTCCATCACCTTCAAATCAAACATTCTAACGGCGGTTTGAGTAACGGTGAAGCTTTATCTGAAGCTGCAGCCGTTACCGATCGCCCTTATCCTTTATCAAACAAAGTGGTTTAGTTTCCCCCCCTGCTGAAGAGGAAGACCCATGATGTTGACACGAGCCCGATCACATCAGTTGTCGCAACAAGGGTCTCATGGATACAATCTAGGTAATTTCTCTATATAACACATTTGACAAAACAAAAGCACTCTTTACAATTGTAATTTCATATTAGAAAAAGTGCTAATTTTTAACACATTAAAAGGCAGCTGTAATGAGCTTTCCTTACCTTTCCATGAGCTATTCTTGGTAGACACATGAAGAAGTTTATTATTATGATACAACCCTCACCCTACCAGCGTATAGTCTTTCTTGTTATCTTCTCCTTTGTTACTAAAACTACAATCTTAATCTCTTTTCGAGCAAGACTACATAAATAGCCCCAGTAATAGCTAAAGCCCTTAACCGATCACAACCCTCTCAGGTGTAATGGCATTTTGGGGCTATCACAACACCCCTGCATCCAGCCACGCAAATGTTGTTTCAATTGTTATCCTGTGACAAACAGCCGGCGAGACTGCTGTCTACTTATAAACAGCCAAGGCATCCCTGCTATTCTGTTATTCTCCCAGCCCTTAATATGTTTATGAACTGCTGGGAAATAATGAGACCATTTAATGTTACTAATTCGGTCTCTATTCTTTGATTTGAAGTCCATCTGTTAATGATAATTAAAGTCATTTATACGCACATCTGCCATGCAGGTTCACTGCACCTTTCATAAATATGGTTGTTAATTGGTATTTGGAGGTTGCTTAAGAAGATTAAGTTAACACTTGAGTTTGGACCGTATGTGTTTTCCCTAAATAGTAAACACTGCTTTTCATGTATAAGGTAATAATAACAGGATGAGGTTTACTAAAAAACCCATGTATGACATTTTGACCGTTAGAGTGTTTAACCAAGTGCTTGGAATTTTTTACTATCGTGTGTTTTTTTTTTTTTTTGTGGCATTTGTCTTCCATCTGTTTTGTTTTTTTATGTATGTATTTTTTGCTTTAACAGAGTTTGACACTTTTCTTCGCTGTGGGCTTAATATTACATAACTTTTTTTTTATTATTACTAGAGTTTTTTTGAGCATTCAACTACAAAATGAGGCAACACAACATACTACACTAAGAAAAGGGTATAAGACAGTAATACAAAATACACTGGTGTTGTGGGACAATAGAGACGGAGGGAGAACGGGGGGGGGGAATGGGTAGCTTTGACCAATACCGCGCACTGTATTCGACAATGTAAATCCCACAGTATCACTCTGTGCAAATTTCTAGTCTATATATGGGGGATATACCTGCATACGGAACCAGGAGCGCAAATATTTAGAGAATTGCGATGTGGACCGTTCAGATAAGCTGAGAGTTTTTTCCATATATACTATATGCCAAATTTGTTGTTTTAGTTGATTTAAGGTGGGGGGGGCCGGTGGTTGCAATTTTTGTCAATTGGTACACCGTGTAGCGTTACACTGTGGGGATCTTATCTCTTCTCTAGCTTTTTTTTGGAGATATTATCCATTGGTTTTCCTAGTAATATATATACTGGGTCGTGTGGGACGAGATTTCTAGGATTTTGTTGTATTAAGGTGAACACTGGGTCGGCATCCATGTTTGTTGGTTTTGGGGCCTGACCAGATATGTTCAGTATATTCCCCACTTCATCAAACCCAACCACCACCCGGCCAGACAAGGGGAAACGCCTTGTGATAAGAGTGCAACCTGCAGGAAGTCTTATACCATCTAAATATTAACTTGTAAATAGTCTCCTTAATAATTACATACAACAAATGATAATTTTTTGGAAGCAGCTTCCAGATGTCTGTCCAGGTTTCGAGATCTATACAGACTTTAAGATCCTTTTCCCGGAGCCATATAGTTACATGGGGTTGGTTGTTTCTTGGTTAGATGATCACTGTGATATATTCTAGAGATAGTGCCCTTTTGCTTGAGGTTGGTGTAACACCATCCTCAAACAAAGTCAAAGCATGGGTGCGACCTGGTTGTAGACTGATTGGATAGTATGCCTACCTGGAATAACTCTAAGACATTCGGAGGAGGGGATATCTTGGTTTGGTTTGTAGCGAAGCGATGGGGGACTTCCCTTGGGGAGGAGATCTTGACTCCATCTGAGTCCCTTTTTGAATCCGGTATGGGATTGCGGGTTTCCTGAGTCAAAGTGAGGGCCGAAATAGTGGTTGCATAGGGAAGGGGAATCGGTTAGTTGGAACTTGGTTTTGAGGACGTCCCAAGATTACAGCTCAAGTATATCACCGGGTTCTTGTAGATCTGGGTGGTCTAGATATTTTGTTGAAGCCAGGAGTGATTTTTTATTTTCATGGGGAACAAATCAGGTCCTCTATCGTCGACTCACCACCTCCCTCGTCGGTTGGGTTCAATGCCAGCTAATGAGTTTGCCTAGCTGTGGCTATCTATAAGTAGTTTTGTAGTTCGGGAGACTAAGACTCCTTCTGATTGGATTATAAAGAATCATCTTCACGAACTCTGGGTCTGCCTATTTTTGCCAGACAAACTTCAAAATTTTCTTCTGTATATTGTTGTTACGGTCTTTCTGACGATTTTAGCCGAAGATGTTTGGAAGAGATAGAGGAGTCTGGGGTAAAAATATTCATTTTAATGTGGTTTATTCTCCCAAACCAGGATATTTATATGGATTCCAATGGTATAAATCCTTATACTCTCTGACTGACGAAAAGGTTTAAAATTTTTTTGGCATTGTATAAAGTCATAATCTTTTTGTTTGACATATTGGACCCTAATATTTAATATGGTTCGAATTCAATGTTAAAGTCGAAATTTAATTTAGTAAATTTTTACTAATGTCTTCTTTAGGGAGATTTAACTAAGGGCCAGGATTTGGAATGATTACTTTTATAACCTGAAAGGGAGCCAATTCTGACAGGTACCTGAAAAGGTTGTGGAGGGATTTAAGATGTTTGAGATTCGTCAATAGTATATATCAGATCCGCAAAAAGACTTTTTGAATTCTTTCCTGACCAACATAATACCCCAATATTGGGGTTCATCCTTATCCCCGCTGCTAATGGTTCTAGGGCTAAGGCAAAAACGAGGTGAGAGCAGACAGACCCTGTCTAGTTCCTTGATATTGACAAGGATCAGATAAGAGTTGTTCGTCCTCACCATGCCGTTGTGTGGAGTATAGTGTGTGTTTATGCTTGTTTAGAATTTTATCTGTGATCCCCCATCTGCGACAAGCGTAGCTGACAAAACTTCCAGTCTAATCGAAGTCAAGCTTTTTTCTGCGGCAAAAGAAGTAAAGAGATGGGAACTTTGTGTTTTGTGGCTACATTGTATTAGATTCACTGCTTCCTCCTAGGTTGGTTCAGGCTTGTCTGCCCAGAACAACGCCCACCTGGTCCCGGATAACCATTTTAGGGGGGATATTTTCATATTCTGTTGGCTAAGATCTTTGCATAAAGTTTTAGATCATATTTATTAACAATGGAATAGGTCGTAGGTTAAGATCACAGCAGGGAATCTTTCCGCGCTCTTTGGATTACCACTATGTACGCGACGACATATCCCTAGGAGGGGTGAGGCTAGTACTCTCTTAAATTACTTTTTGGTAAGAACATGGGAGGAGCATTGTGGAATATTTCTCTGTAATAAGATTATAAAATCCATCCGACAGGGCCTTCCCAATCCCAATCTTCAGTGGATTTTATGGCGTCCATAATTTCCAGGGCTCTATATTTTTTTTTTCGCGAGTGTTATGATATCGTATCGGAAAATCTAAGTGTATGGAGTCGCATTCTGCTAGGTAATTTCGAATCTTTTATTGCTCTTTTGTTTTTAGATGCCGAGTCCTCCCTTTGGGCCTGGTATGGTTTGTATAGGGATGTGTAATAGTCTTTAACATGCAATGCGTTTTATATTTTTGGGATTGTGGGAATACTGAGAATATTTTAGTGTGATGTTGATGTTATTTTTTTTCTTCTCTGTGGGATTAATATTTACAACTTTAATGTGTGTGTGGTGTGTCTGCAATCAGGATGATGTATGTGCCAGATACCATAGCCTACCAGGTACAACAGTCATTGGCTGGTTGGCACATAGAGAGAGGCGGGCGTGTAGCGTGTCAAAGACAGGGAGTGAGAATGCGAAAGAGAGAGAGGCAATGAGGAGAGGAGTCAGAGAGAGACTGCAAAGATGGCAGTGAGACAACAAGAGGAGAGAGGAGACAGACAGCAATGAGAGATTGGATGGGTGAGTAGGAGAGGGAGGAGCATAGAGAGGATCATGACCCATTAAGGTGCAAGGAGTGCCACCGAGGACAGACTTGATGGAGAGAGTGGGGAATGGGACAAGAGACATCACGTATTAACTGGGAAGGTGAAAACCAGCATAATATGTCATTATAACCGTTTAAGATTAACTTATATTAGGCTGGGTGTTTGCTTTTAATAAATATATAGAGTCCTTTAACACACTATAATGATAATGGCGCACAACCGCACCATTATTGAAAACACAACAGATTAAGTAATGTGTCATGTCTGAACATTATGTGGAGTTAATGGGATGGTTTCAGTGTAGAAATTGGCTACTTGGTGGTTTGTTATGTTTTCACCTCACTATTAAAACAAAAAAATCAATTGCATTTTAGATTGTATGGATGCAATAATTTTTCAAACAGTTTCGTATCCAGAGCCATATTTTGCATATGATAATGTTTTTTCACAAAGTAGGTTTTTCCCGCTGTTCCTGTGTGTATGCATGATATGTATATACTACCTACATAGAAATAGTCAAAATTATTATATATAGATTCTATAGTGAGACAGAACAATTTTAAGAAGATCAGTTCTTCACTTTTGGATACCGATTCAGGTAAACACTGCTGCAGTATTTTCATGTAATGCTTCCATTATAATAATAATTAAAAATGGTCCTCTTGGGTTTTTAAATGCAGTGTCTCTTGTTCAGAATCTCCATTGGTAATGGGTCACACCTGCTTGTCTATTGCGGTTCCTAGAATGGAAAGAGAAGGTATTTTATAAGCCAAGTGCAGGTCTATGATCCTTGTTCTTTCGCAATAAGAATTAGGAGAAACCTGATCATAACGGAAATACTGTTTTTTATTTCTGTGCGGTGCCAAAGCTCTTGTGCCATGTAAATACAACCGCCCCTTCCTTGTGACTGGACTATTTTTCATCTTGCTGATGAATGCATTTAGACAAAAGAACAACTAATTTGGTTTAAAAAGTGTTTTAAAAAAAACGGGTTTGTCATTTTTACTTCAATAAAGAGAAGCTGGAACACTTTGGCAGGATTTCACTTCTTTTGCTTTTTTATTTTTTTGTGGCAAGACCTGTCTTTTTCACTTAGCTTGTGTAGCCAGGTCACCCTTTGCCCCCTGCGACCTCCCAGGAGCCTCCTGACCAGACCATGTCGGGTACGCCGGAGGCCAGCGGTCAGACCCTACAGCCATACCGAGGGTGGGGGCCGAGGAGGGAGCAGCGCGTTTCTCATTGCGAGGCGGCCGGTTTGCCGGGGTTCGCGTCTGCTCGTTGCTAAGGCCGCGGTCGCGTTCGTCTAGGGTCCCGCGGCTAGCAAGAGTTGCCGCCATGCGAGTGACTCGCCTATGCGCAGTTGTCGCGGCATGCCATGGAAGCCCCTAGAGCCGGGGAGAAGTCGCACGAGTGCACGGTCGACAACCAATATCGGGAAAGGGTGAGGCACATCAGGGATCACGCATGTGTTTTGGGGGGGGTGGTGGTGGGTTGGTTTTTGTGGTGTTTTTTGTTTTGTGTCGTCGGGTAGTAGTCTTTATTGGGCTTAGGAACTAAGCCCTCAAGCCCTGCCAGGGTGGCCGAGGGGCAACTGTGGTCGTCTGACAGGTGGGGGACTGACTCTTACATTTCCGGAGTGGAGGCGTGCTTCTGTTGCTCCATTGTGTTCACCTCCAGGGAGCCAATAGGCTTATGATCTCCAGGCAGGCAATTGGTATAGATTTGCAGGCTTGTAAGCACGTTAGTCCAGTCAAGAGACCTGGTCAGCCCGGGAAGGAGGTAGGGTACAGGAAGTCAGCTTCCCCGTAAAGTGAGTGTTGCCAGGACTAGCCCTCAGGTTAGGGACCCTTCACTTGCATTAGTGTGAGCTGTGGAAGCTAATGGAAGAAAGGCAGCAGCGGACTTAGTGTTTAGAGGAGTTGCAGGGTGTTTCTCTTTTTGCATCGCTGATAGTTTTATCAGTAGTGGCGCTGGAGTCAGGTGAGTGTGAGGGAAGGAAGGGTGCGGGGAGCGAGTGCAGCTCCTGCAACCCATATCGTTACCCCACTCCCCAGGTAGGCCCCAACTCCCCCTAGGTTAGGTTGGTAAGTGCTGAGGTATGGCCCAATATAAGGGACGCTGCCCTTTAGTTTAGTGCTGCCTTGTCAGAGTCACGGTGTCAATGCTGTTAGGTCTGACGCGGCACCTTGTTTGCGCAGCATTGTTGGCTGCCAGCATCCGTGGGTCCCAGCTTAGTTGCTGCAGGCTCTGGGATTAGTTTTAGTACAGTCCAGGCGGGAAGAGTTTAGGGGAGTGTTCAGGTCAATTAACCCCTATATGCCCCTAGGGAGTTCCCCCAAGCCATTTTTTCAGGTTTGCTGTGCTGTAGGGGGTCTATAGTATATCGCGTGTCACTTAGTAGTGCTTGTAGGGACAGGTCCCTATTGGTTAGGGATCCTGTCACGGTAGGGTAATTAGCCCTGGACACAGCGGACGCTGCGGTTCCCCTGGCTACGAGTTCGATCCAAGTTGGGGTCCCAGAGACTGTTTTCCAGTTGAGACCCCCTGGTTCTGTCGCGTACCAAAGGATAGATCCGTGTAGGATCAGACGCGAGACCATCACAACCCGACGTATCCTTTAGTGGAAGCCAGTTGGAGATCCGAGCACGGGAGTGCTCGGCAGTGGGTACTATCTAATACACAATTGCACAACGGGCCCTTAGGTATAAATTGTGACTGACGCAGTCACCACTTGACTCTACCTCCTGCAAGAGGCGGGAACATTGGGTGGGGGTTCTTTGGACACGGGGTGGGGATCACCTGGTGTTTGGGATAGCGCTGCGGACGTCGCAGTAAGTAGTAAAGTTCTCTCGAGAGAGGACACTGTCTGAGATGTTATTATTGTATATGTGTGTATAGAGCTGTTCCACTTAAACTGGTATTAGTAAGATAAAATCACTGTGTTAGGTATTATTGATTGTCCTGCGATGGTAACCACTCGCCCCTCTGGTGGGAGCCATCGGCAGGTGAAGGCGCTGCATCGTTGTAAGTGATCCCCCCTAGTATAAATGCCCCAGGTTCCCCGTGGCGGAAGCTCAGCCCTCCTGTGAGTCAACAGGTAATGCACCACACACCTATGGTAACACCGTATGTTCCCTGCACCCCCACACTGTATCTGCGATTGGGGGGGGGGGATACCCGTTACATTTGGAGGCGCCGCTGAGATAGACCTGGGGTGCCCTGGTTCAAATTTTTCCAAATTGTCCAATTCCAATTTTTGCTGTCCACCATGTTTGTGAAGTCCGGACGCGAGGTCCTTGCCTGGGCTTTGAGGCAAGATTTTAGCTCCCGCCGTGTGGTGGCCGTAGGAGGCCTTCCCGCACACCTATCAGATATAGAAGTCTCTAAGCATATGCGTAAAATCCCCGGGTGGCCGTACGCATGTGACTTAGCTGCAGAACAAGATCCCACGTCCACCTGGAAAACCATACTTTTTGTGGCAGTCCCCTTTAAGGATATATGTCTGGCAGAGGCACCGTCCGTATTGTTTATGCCTGGGTGCCCCCTTGAGGCCTAGCCTTTAGTATACGCTGACCCCGCGCCATGGCAACTTTCCCCAGGTTGGCAGAGTGCACGTGGCGCCGCGCTCAAGGCACAGAATGACTTTGCAGAAAACCGTCCGGGGATGGCGGGAAAACCTAAGCCCCACCCCCGCCAAGTGAGTGGCACAGTGCAGAGCCCGGCTTGCTCGTTCATAGAAAGCGCCCCTCCTCTAGAATCCACCAGGGGGAGAGGATGCTTTGAACAGCTACCAGCCATAATTGTTCACCATATGGGAAGTAACGGATGCAGTATACCACACCCTCCGTGGTATGGTGAGTGGCGACTAAAAGGAATGAATACGATCGCTTTGGTGTGTCCTTGCTTCCAAAATGAATTGGGTATGCCTGCTGGCGCTGTATTGCATCCCCTTGCTTTACCAACCGAGGTTGTATCGATAGAAGTGGAAGGGAAGCCTTGTCTTAAATGCCCGTGTCCCGACTGTGATCTCCCCGGTTGTGAATGGACCCGGGGACCCCGGTGTAGTGACTGCGGGGTACAATTCCTTCGACCCGAGTTGCCGCAGTCTACAGAACCATCAGAGGTAGGCGAGGAAGACCCTGATGCCGAAACGGATTATCCTTCCTCTGGAGACGAGCTAGACTGTCAGGGGATACACCCTAGTGTGTATGTGGCCTGGCGCGCGTCCGGAGTAGATTCTCTTCTCTTCATGTGCTCCTGCCTGCAAGAAGCCCACGCTCAGGGAGCCAACGTGGCTCGGTTACCCCTCGACTTCAGGACCATCGAGGTGGAAGGAGAAATGGGCATACAGTGCTTTAGCCCCACGTGCGGTTGTTCTAGAGAGACATTGACATGGTGGTCCCACTGTGAATGCTGCGTTATGCGGCTATTGAAGCCTATTGTACCCCAGCTTGCCGAAACAACAGAGGACGAGGAGCCGGTCAGTATAGCTAACCCATCTACCCCTCTCATAGACAGTTCGGAAGGCCAAGTGAACATTCTAGACCCGGTTCCAGAGCAGGAACCACAGAACCCGGAAGTCCCATCGGTGGCGATGCACCTACCGGCCAACCACCCCAGCGATGATACAGAGGAATCACAGGGTAAGGTGTATATACCCCCACCCTCTTTTAGTGAATCCAGTGACCAATCACTTGTGGTGATGCGCCTGCCGGCGGACCACTCTAGTGAAATCAACGAACACACTATCTCGGCGGATACAGAGCCTGCTGTGGGCCTGTGTGCCCTAGAGGAAGTGTATCCTGATGTTGCGGACCCTGCTGTGGGCCCGTGTGCCCTACAATAGCCTGTCCGGCTTATTCCTATGGTACCATCGGTCCTAGAATGGGGACCAGTACCTACCAACGACAAGGATGAGTTGACTGCCCCAGGGGTGTTGGGGGTGAGCCTCCAGGTGACCGCAGAGCACGATGGCTCTTTAAGTCTGGTCACCTGGGCGAAGGGCTCCCCTCTGCATCGCGTCCTGCCGGAGGTGTCCTCCTTGGAAGATAATTGTCCAGTGGGGCGAACGGATCAGTATCTACCACCTACCGTTCAGTTGAAGAGAACAGTCAGCTCTGTCGTGGTGTCAGGTGAAGCACAGAAGATACCTGACAGTGTTCCCGAAGAAGAGAAACCCATCGCAAGCCAGCAGAGTGGTAAGGAACCCCTTTGCCCCCCACAGGCTCCGATGGAGGTGGCCATGAAAAAGGCCAGAGTTACGGCTCCTGAACTGAGTATGAGCCCATGGTCTCTAACCCAAATGGTCCCAGGACTGGGATCCAACGCTCCCGAGTTTCGAGTCAGTGAGTGGACTGTCCCAGAAGTGTTGTGGGCAGGTCCCAAGACAGTTGAGGTGGGAACTGACAGCGGACCGAGGACCTGTTGGCCACCGTGGATCACCGCAGTGATCAGGTATCTACCCTTTACCCCCTGTGAGGTGAAACAGAGACTTTGAGAAAAGAGACGTTGTTCATTTCTCGCTTCCCAGTGGAAGCCTTGCAAGTCCGTAGGGACAAGGACTGTGTGGCAAGGGAGCTAGTAGAAGTTGCCTCCTTTGCGCCCAAGAAGAAGCGACCCATTCGCCAAGTAGTGGACCGCGGGAAAGGTCTTGGCCGCCTGGCCTGCTGCTTCCAGGCCATGGATGACCAGATAAAGGCCGGTTTGAAAGACACTGTGCTATTCCTTCCACCAGGGGGAGGAAGTAGTACGGAACCAGTGACTGTTATCCCAGAGTGTGCTCTCCGAGAGATTCACCCCGGGGAGGCTCACGGACGCAAAAGTGAGGTACCTCCACCTGATCAGTTAGGGGCACCCCACAAATGGTCTCAGCAAGCAGCTGATACTGAGCTGGCCTCGGGTATTATTGGGTGTGATGTGCCATGTTTTAGGGATGTTACAGTCGATTTGTTAAGTGTATGGGTTATGCCATGTAATTTTTCATTGTGTGAAATTGTGCCATGTTATGTCGTTCCCCAAGCGAGGGCGTTGGGTTTTTCACCAGGGGGAGAGTGTAGCCAGGTCACCCTTTGCCCCCTGCGACCTCCCAGGGAGCCTCCGTGGCCAGGACCGATGTCGGGTACTGCCGGAGGCCAGCGGCAGACCCGACAGCCATACCGGAGGGTGGGGGCCGAGGAGGGAGCAGCGCGTCTTCTCCTGCAGGCGGCCGGTTGCCGGGGACGCGATCTGCCTGTTGCTAAGGCCGCGGTCGCGTCGCTAGGGTCCCGGCGGCTAGCAAGGAAGGAGCCGCCATTGCCGAGTGATTCGCGCATGCGCAGTGGTCGCGCATGCGCAGGGAAGCCCCTAGAGCCAGGGAAAAGTGGCGCGAGTGCGACACCAGGTAGGGAAAGGTTGAGGCAGCATCAGGGAGATCGCGCATGCGCAGTACAGCGTAGGAAAAGCCCGCGAAACCCTAGCCTACCAGGGAAGGCTCTGAGTAGGGACTACAGATCCCATGAGCCTCTGTATGCCCCATGTGACACCAGGGAGCCAATAGGGCTTAGGATCTCCAGGCAGGCAAGTGGATACATTTGGCGGGCTTGGAGCACATTAGTCAGTCAGAGACCGGAGCAGCCCAGGGAAGGAGGTAGGGTACAGGAGTCAGGGACTCCCTGTACTAGGCCAGTATCCCCAGGGCCCGAGATAGCTCAGCTCCCCAGTAAAGTGAGTGTTGCCAGGGACAGCCCTCAGGTTAGGGACCCTGTCACTTGCATTAGTGGGAGCTGGGGAACAGAAGGGAAGAAAGGCAGCAGCCGAATTAGTGTTAAGTTGCAGGGTGTTGCTGCATGCGCTGATAGTTATCAGTAAGTGAGCTGGAGTCAGGGAGTTGTGAGGGAAGAAAGGGTGCGGGGAGTGAGTGCAGCTCCTGCACCCATATAGGTACCTACACCCCCAGGTAGGCCCCAACTCCCCACTAGGTTAGTGGGTAAGTGCTGAGGGAGGCCCAAGATAGGGACGCTGCCCTTAGTGTAGTGCTGCCTTGTCAGAGTCACGGCTGTCAGTGCTGTGAGGTCTGACAGGCAGGCACCTTGTTGCGCAGCACGTTGGCTGCCAGCATCCAGTGGGTCACAGCTTGTTGCTGCAGGCGCTGGGATTAGTTTAGTACAGTCAGGGCTGGGAAAAGTTAGGGGAGTGGGGCAGGTCATTAACCCCTATATGCTCCTAGGAGTTTCCCCCAAAGCCATTTCAGGTTGCTGTGCTGTAGGGAGGAAATGTAACATTGTGTAGTTTGATAAAATGTACAAGCCAATATGGTGCCCATGTCCATCTTTAAGGAATGTAGTGTGCGTGTGTGGTGTGTGCGTGGGACCGGTTCGTGTTTGCAGCGCATAGCAGCATATAAGCGTCTGCCTGTAACAAAACTGGGATGAACAGCTGCGAATAATTACCTAAGGAAATCTCATCGCTTTTAATAGGATTCCTTTTGTTAAAAGGAATAAATCCTGACCTGTTTTTGGCCCAGTTTTGCAGCCAGAAGACAGTTGATAGACACCACAATACAAATATAAAACAGCACTCCCAGTCGATTCTTTCTTTTTATCTACAAAAGATGGGAACCCTGTGGTCCCTGGAGCCTCCCAATTCCCGAGATACTTACTGGTGAAGGTACCAATGTTGCGGTTCCCTCCAGGGGAAACAAAATGGCTGATCAAATCTCCCATAAGACTTTCTCCCTAGAGAAAAAGTCACAAACAAGCGGGAGTTGCGGCTTCTATTGGCGCCGGTTGCAATCGGGAGATTTAAAACCCAGCACAAAGTCAGGAAGCAAAGTTACAGTAAATACTCTCCAGCCAGGGTGGTCTCATAGAGCTAAAAGAAAGGGTTCCTGTGTGGTGTGTGTGTGTGGTGCCCCCCTTTCCTCGTCTACGCAGGAGGTAGCAGCCGGCAAAGTGCAACTACCCATCCAGAGAGAGCGATAGTGGGAGATTACCCATTATCGCAGTGATCGTCGATCATGTAAAATGTAAACGGAAGAAAAAGGTCCTACGTCATAGGGCACCAAAGGTGAATAAAAATGTATATTAGGGCCCACATAGCAAGGTACTATACAAATCGCCTATGATATACGAAAACTCTATAAGGAGCGCAAAGAATAAAAAGGTAGAGGTCTCCTGACACCTCAATGTGTTAATGAGAAAAATCCTCACTCCGCAGAGATCTAAATCATTACAAGTGAAAGGGGTAATGTCACATTGTGTAGTTTGATAAATGGTACAATCCAAATATGGTACCCATGTCCATCTTTAAGGAATGTAGTGTGAGTGTGTGCTGTGTGCGTGTGGACCGTAGTGTTGACACAGCCATAGCAGCTATCAAGGTAGCTACGTAACAAAACTGGGGGATGAAAAGACTGAACAATAAATTACCTAACGGAAAATCTCATCGCTTTAATAGGTTCCTTTGTTAAAAAGAATAATCCTGACCTGTTTTTGAGCCAGTTTTGCAGCAAGAAGAATTGTAGAACACCACAATACAAATATAAAACAGCACTCCCAGTGATTTTTCTTTTTATATCCAACAGCATGGGAACCCTGTGGTCCCTGGAGCCTCCCAATTCCCGAGTAACTTATGGTGAAGGTACCAATGTTGCGGTTCCTCCCAGGGGAAACAAAATGGCTGATCAAAGTCTCCCATAAGACGTTCTCCCAAGAGAAAACGTCACAAAAGCGGAAGTTGCGGCTTCCTATTGGCCCGTGCAATCGGAGATTTAAAACCCAGCACAAAGTCAGGAAGCAAAGTTTACCAGTAAATATCTCTGCAGCAGGGTGGTCTCTAGAGCTGAAAAGGAAAGCGGTTCCCGTGGTGTTGTGTGGTTGTGTGGGGGGTGTGTGTGTGTTTGGTCTGCCGCAGCGAGGGTAGTCAGGCGGCAAAGTGCAATACCCTCCAGAGAGTGCGATCGTGGGAGATACATTATCGCAGTATCGTTCGATCATGTAAATGTGTAACAGGAAGAAAAGGTCCTACGGATCAAGGGCACAAAGGTTAATAAAATCGTATATTAGGTCACATATGCAAGGATATATACAAATCGATAATATACAGAACACTCTTAAGGAGCGCAAAGAATAAAAAGGTAGAGGTATCGCGTACCTCAATGTGTTACTGAGAAAATCCCCACATCAGCAGAGATCTAATCCCTTATTCCCGTCCCACATATTAGTATCCCTAGTTAATATGCTGGAGGTTCCAAGATACGAGATTTTACTCAATGTAAGGAAGCCAGTGTTCCTTTAATCTGGAACATCAAACCCCCCCCCCTCACTCCATTCATTTAATGTGCCATTGAACACATTGCAAACAAGTGGATGCTACTCCATACCTATGTGAATAGGGACATGTGGCCAACAAACTGATCTCTTTATCAAGTAGGTACCTCTTATATGGGGAGAGTCACATTCAAGACTTTACCATCAAAATACTATTAACTGGGGAAGAATGCTATAAGGACTTAATGGATTTAACGGGGGTTTAATGAAGCCCAATGTTCAGTTATTGGCCAAAGTACTGACATGTTATTACACAAAATTTGGTTTTACATTTGCCCCCACACTTCCTGGAACTTTTCTTTCAGGAGGATTGTGATAAAGAAAGTTGAGAAGACCGCAACATTCGGCAGGATTTCTCTGGTGATAGCAGAGGTGAACTTTGACGCATATAGCATATTTGTCAGTGGTTCAATATTTCCTCATCGTCACTGCATAACAAATTGTATCAATACTGATCGCTATCAAAAATAAAAAATCTTTATCTTCGTTTACTTTGACCATTACGTGTTGTTCTCCTGTGACTGTGGAAGGAGCGGAGCTAGTAGATGACAGTTCAGATTCAGAAGATGCCAACTGTGGGGAGTGTAGTCTGGAGACACATCAGGGAGAAGACGTCCAAGGCGGTTAAAAGCGCAGGTTGTGCCCAAGACAGAATTCTGGTTTATACTACCAGCCGGAGGAGACAGGAGGCCGATTCCCCAACAGTCCATTGTGGTCTGGTCCACTTTCATCTAATGTCACAGAAGGAATCATAATAAATGGGAAAATAGTATTTCTTCATTCTCATATGCAGAGTTTGAAGTGCTATTTACAAACACAGGGTTCTCCATGGTGAACTTTCCTTATCAAGTGGTAAGGCAAATCGTGGAACTTTTAGCTGTTCACCAAGATCCTCTGACCTGCCAGTATTTGTGTCCACCAGACTTGCAGGTACATGGGATTTTCAACTCTCTCCTTTTCTGAGGCAAGAGGGCAAGTCTTGCCATCGTAGGTATTTGAGTTTCATACAAGTGGTGAAAATAATTTCGTTTCGAACTTGAACTGTGTCTCTGCGGATATCAGACTCTGGAAAAAGAACAAAAGGCGGCAAATAAAAAAACAATCAGAAAATAAAACATTATTATTGCATGCAGCTTCGGATATTATAGAACAATAAAAGGTCAGCGCACTTTCAGTAACTCATGCAGCAGAGGTCCACCCATCTAAAAGCGGATTGTGCAAAAAAGTAGTGTGACAAGTCACTTAAAATATATATCAGCTTAACCACTTGCATTTGTTTTCCTTAACTTTTCTTGAAATGAAAACATTTTTCACTATTACCCAGGACTATTATTACAACCCCCCCCAATGTGCATCTATTTTGTACTATCAAACACCAGAGAATCAAAACAAGTGTAGGGTATTCCCCCCCCCAATGCAGATACAGTGTGGGGTGCGGAGAACCATACGGTGTTACCATAGGTTGGTGGTGCATTACTGTTGACTCACGGAGGGGGAGCTTCCGCCACGGGGGGAACCGGGGGCATTTATACTAGGGGTACTACATACAAACGGATGCAGCGCCTCACACTTGCCGATGGCTCCACCAGAGGGGAGTGGTTCCATGCAGGGACAATCAATATACCATACACAGTGATTTATATATTAACTAATACATTACTGGGCACAGCATATAACACTCATCACATCAATACCATAAATATCACGAACCAGGTGTCCCTCTCTACGAGGAGAAATTACTGACGCTAGTCCCAGCAGGAACGCTTTCCCCAACACCAGGTGCATCCACCCAGTGTCCAAGAACCCCCACCCAAGGTCCCCACTCTTGCAGAGAGAGGCAATGGTGCTGACCTGCGCAGTCACATTTATTACTAAGGGCCACGTTGGTTGCACTTGTGTGTTACGATAGTACCTGCCGAGCACTCCCGCGCGGATCTCGACAACTGGCGTCACAATGGCATCCGCGTGGTGAGGTTCCGTCTGATCCTACACCGGAATCTTTTTGTAAGCGGACCGCCAAGGGCGATCCGAACTGGACACAGTCTCTGCGGACCCCAATCTGGATCCGAACCTCGTAGCAGGAACCGCAGCGTCCCGACTGTGTCCCCCAGGCTAATCTACCCTTACCGTACGGTCCCCTAACATAGGACCTGTCCCTACCAGCACTCAGTGACACGCGCTATACTATTAGACCGTC
>WSYH01013349.1:0-12196 GCA_036426205.1 Ascaphus truei
TGTGTGTGTGTGTGTGTGTAAGAGAGTGAGAGTGTGTTTGTGACACAGAGAGTGTGTGTGTGTGTGTGTGTGTTTGTGTAAGTGTATGTGAGAGCGAAAGTGAGTGTGTGTGATAGAGAGAACAAGTGTGTGAGTATTTATGCAAGAGAGAGAGGGTGAGTGTGTGTGAGAGAGAACAAGTGTGTATAAGAGTGTGTGCGTAAGACAATGAGAGAGGGTGAACAAGTGAATGAGTAAGAACCGAAATAAAAGTGAAAGGGGAAGGGGAAGGGATAGGAGAAGGAAATGTAATGCAGGAAAGGGTTAAAATGAATGAAGAGAACCCTGAGAAAGAGAGAGAGGAGATAACAGGAGACAAGTGGAAGTAGGAGAGAGTCCATAGCAGAAGTAGGGTGGCATGGAAGAACCAAGACAGGAGTCAAAGGTGGATGAAAGATGAGAGAAAAAGCTCAAAGAAAGGATAAGGGAGCACAAGGAAAATGGGAACGTAGGAAGCGAAAGCGAAGAAAAGAGGGGAAAGGAGGACCAAATAAATAACATCATTACCAGCGTAGTGAAAGTGAGGAGAGGCAGAAAGGGGTTTATAACTCATAAAGCGCACTAACCAAAGTTGACAAGATAAGGAGTCCCCGGCAAGAAAGGGGTTAATGTAGGGTCCCTTATGGCCCTAAGCAACTGTTTAGTTTGTTATAGCCAGTGCTGAGAGGTAGATGAAGAATGAGGGAGGCAGGGGAGGAGGGATGGGGGGGAGATGAGGCAGGGACCATGTGCTGTGTGCCCGGAAGATAATGTTCTATTTATGATGCGTGCTATTGAGCAGAAGTGCGCTGCCTCTGCCTGCCCAGGGCTCAGACAGGGGGCTGTTAAATGATACCGTTCAAGGGTTTTGACCTCCTTATGTCTGAGAAAGGGCGAGTTCTGGCTCCCATCCTACGCCCTCTTTTGCTTGTTCTTCCGTGAGCAATACATGGGGGTTTCAATCTCAGTCTATTCCCCTTTTTGTGTGTGTATGTAATTGTTGTTGTTGTTCTCTGCTCTCTCCCTCTGCCTTTCTTTCTTCCTTTATGTAGAGAGACGGACAAACTTTTCAGGCAGCGAATTCGCACCGAAGAACGACAAGTGGTCCATATTATGGTACATTCGCCGGAGTTAATAATAATAATAATAGCAGCATGTTCTTGTATAGCGCTGCTAGTTTTACGTAGCGCTTTACAGAGACATTTTGCAGGCACAGTCCCTGCCCCATGGAGCTTACAATCTATTTTTTGGTGCCCGAGACACAGGGAGTGACTTGTCCAATGAGCCGACATCAGGAATTGAACCAGGCTCCCCTGCTTCACACTCAGTGCCAGTCAGTGTCTTTACTCACTGAGCCACTCCTTCTCCGGCGTTTGCAAATAACCGCCGCTAATGATTTCCCCCCCTCCCCCGCCAAAGTGTTTTACTAAGTTAACAAATATTCCCGAAATTATTTTTCCAACAATGAACCAATTAATCAATTTTTCAATAAAAACCTTGGCCAACATTTTCGTGAATATTGTTGGTATGGCACAATTGGACAGTTTCGCTCAAATTGTTGTCCTTCGAAAATATTCGCACATTTTTACACTGTGGGGAAACATGTACTCTTGGAGTAAAGTCCCTTTGTGTTATTTAGAGCAAAGAAATGTGACTATTTGCATTAATTTAACATCAATATTATTTTGACCCATAAATAGATCTCTAAGTCAGGCTTTGGGGCCTACAGTACAGGCATACCCCGCTTTAAGTACACTCACTTTAAGTACACTCTCGAGTAAGTACATATCGCCCAATAGGCAAACGGCAGCTCGCGCATGCGCCTGTCAGCATGTCCTGAACAGCAATACCGGCTCCCTACCTGCACCGAAGCTGTGCGCAAGCGGGGAGACTATAGAGCCTGTTACAAATGCGTTATTTACATCAGTTCTGTACATATATAACGATTGCCGTACAGTACATGCATCGATAAGTGGGAAAAGGTAGTGCTTCACTTTAAGTACATTTTCGCTTTACATACATGCTCCGGTCCCATTGCGTACGTTAATGCGGGGTATGCCTGTATATATTCACGTGACGTTTGTTTTTAGTCAAGATTGGCATGCTAACACTAGTACAAACCTTAATACAGGCATACCCCGGTTTAAGGACACTCACTTTAAGTACACTTGCGAGTAAGGACATATTTTCAATAGCCCCATACCCCTGTGTCCGTTCGCTCGCCTTGCGAGTACGGACACTTATTCTGCCCTACAGACCGCCGTAGCAGTGACACGCAGATTCCCCTCGCCCAATAGGCAAACGGCAGCTCACGCATGCGCCTGTCAGCACGTCCTGAACAGCAATACTGGCTCCCTACCTGTACCCAAGCATCGATAAGTGGGGAGAAAGGTAGTGCTTCACTTTAAGTAAATTTTCGCTTTACATCCATGCTCTGGACCCATTGCGTACGTTAATGCGGGGTATGCCTGTAATGTGTGCGTGGTATTTATAAAGGTTATTACAGGTTGTGTTACATATGCTGTATCGTTCGTTCTCTGAAATGACGTTGGATGGATTGCGTTGTCTCGCACATCTGCTGGGTGCAATTGAAATTTACACCGAAATGTGCGTATTTTCCTTTATAACTGGTTTTAGCAATAGCCGTACTGTGAAAATATTACATTTTGTTAATGTATATGTAACGGTGTCCCCCCCCCCCCCAATCTCATATTGGCCCCTTACATGAGGAAACTGCCCCAGGTTACATGTACAGGCATACCCCGGTTTAAGGACACTCACTTTAAGTACACTCGCGAGTAAGTACATATCGCTCAACAGGAAAACGGCAGCTCACGCATGCGCCTATCAGCACGTCCTGAACAGCAATACTGGCTCCCTACCTGTACCGAAGCTGTGCACAAGCAGGGAGACTATAGAGCCTGTTACAAATGTGTTATTTACATCAGTTATGCACGTATATGAAGATTGCAGTACAGTACATGCATCGATAAGTGGGGAAAAGGTAGTGCTTCACTTTAAGTACATTTTCGCTTTACATACATGCTCCGGTCCCATTGCGTACGTTAATGCGGGGTATGCCTGTACTACAGTGTGGTGCTGGATTACAGGACTCCTGAGTCTCCCGCTTGATGGTATAGGGAAATACATCAGGACTGGCTCGGGAGGTAATACTGAGAACTACTCACTTCTGGTACAGCGCCTCCATCTCTTCCAGGTCCACACGACAGCAGAGAGGAGTCTCTGGAAGAGAACCCCTGGGTGCAGCTTCTCCCTGAATGACTCCACTCTCAGGTAAGAAGGTTCTTTCAAATTGGACATTCTTTATTGGCACCTTGACTGGCAGACTGCCCATCATTGCGGCCGGTCTCTAGCCGCACATCATAAAGGTTGCCCACCTCAAGGAAGTCCCTGGACACCACTCCTAGTCAGGGCCCTAGAAGCTGTCCTTGCTCTTCCCTTACTCTCTAATAGAGTAAGGGGAATAGTCTGCCCACCTCTCCCCTAAGGGAGGACCACAATCCTTGCCAGAGCCCTGGCACTGTGTTGGGTCAGACAGTCACACACTCTGCAACTTCAACACACATCAACACACTCTAAATTCAGGAAGTGATGCGTACTATATAGCTCCAGTAGGCACCACCCCTGTGTCACTGTAAGTGGACACAAAGCATGATGTCACTTCCTTCACTACACAATACACCTCACAGGGGATGAGGGCAAACCTCATGATTACTCCTGGCAGACCTGCCCTTTTACAGGAATTATTGCACAGGAGGGGAGAGGCATTTAACCCCAAAATTACACAGGGCTACAATCTCCCTCTGGTGGATCCAATGGTCCCCACTTGGTCCTAAATTTGCGGAGCCTTCCTTCAAACAGGCAACTGCAAAATATACAAAATACAATATATCAATACAAAAATACATTGGCACACACCATACATAATTCAACATAATGCCTAATCACCATAACCGCATTACTGTATTCAGAACCATCATATTACTACAAAGATTACTCCCTAGGAGAATCCAACCCTCAATAGTAATGTCTGGGGTCAGGCTTCTTTACCTCTTGCCCGTTGTGATCAATTACTGTGATACTATATGATCTAGGCGGCCCATTTTCTGGTCTATACTCCATTTTATGCATGTAAATGTTGCGCCCAACACTCCAAATCCTCATCAAATAACATTTTCTAGTCTCTGTTCTGTGTTCAGAGTAACTAGACTTGGACTTGAGGTAGTCCTCCACTGCTTCCCTTAGCCAGGTACTCCTATTGTCCTCTATCTCCTGCATTAGAGGCTCGGGAACATAAGGATATTCCAACCCATGCGATTGCTTATATCTCGCTACTATGGCCCTCTCAGCCCTGCTGATCCTCACTAGCTTCTTATTCCCTGCTTTGCCTGGCAGGACCCAAGACAGTCATTCTTCAGGGGCAATAACATCATATAGTATAGATGATCCTCTTGGGGTGACTATTCCCTTCTGGATTTCCTCCCACCTTCTCACTAACTCCTCGTGGCTTTCTTCAGCCGAGTATTCACCCACATCCCACCAGTGGTCAACTACATCTCCCCGCATTAATATAAATCTGGTGGAGTCTAACCACTACTTTTCATCACTAATCAACACACACAAGTCTAACCCACGCCGTCTCTTTTCTGTCTTTGACTCTCTACTCAGACCACCCTCAGCTGCCTCCTCTTCTTCATCCATCTCACCTCAGGACTTTGCTGACTTTTTTAAGAAAAAGGTGGAGTCTGTGTGTGTGTGTGTGTGTGTGTGTGTGTGTGTGTGTGTGTGTGTGTGTGTGTGTGTGTGTGTGTGTATGTGTGTGTGTGTGTGTGTGTGTGTGTGTGTGTGTGTGTGTGTGTGTGTGTGTGTGTGTGTGTGTGTGTGTGTGTGTGTGTGTGTGTGTGTGTAGGTCTGTGTGTGTAAATGTGTAGGTCTGTGTGTTATTAACAACGCACCCACAGTGAGAAAATTAACCCCAATATCCATCACGCCATTGGCTGTCTGCAGACGAGACTTTATTCACTTTGACGGGTTTTCCTTTTCCATTTTTTTTCCTTTTCCATTTAGAAGAGTCGGGACTATGAATTTTAAGCTGATTAAACCCCTTCGCTGACTCGGCATTCGCAAATTACACACACAGAACTTGGCAGAATATCAAATGCCCGGCACGTGTGATAAAAAGCTCTTAGCATCGCTCTGAAACCTGCACTCGCGCTTCGGGTTACGATCAGCACGTCTAATAAAACCTTTCCCACACTATAAAGATAAGAACAATAGCTCGGGCGATTTCATCATTTTTACTAGGAAAATTCAATTAAAAAACGATACACGGACAAATGCCGCAAAACGTTATAAAACCGAGAGAGCATCGGATAACAATGGATCGGAAGCAGAGTCACGGGAAGGCGATATATACAGATGTAGCAGACGTTATTATAGCTGTTAAAACTGCAGACCAAGCAATATTCCACATGTGTGTTTTTTTTAAATAAATCAGTTCTGTACTATGAGAACTCTGAATTACATTTTTTATATATTATAATGTAACAAGTATGTTTTGTTTCTATAGCAACCATTTACAAAGTCACATCCCCTTCCTTTCTGAAACAGGCTCTGGCACACCCCTTTTGGAGCTCTGCCCTCTCCCTAGCAGTGCACTAATTGTATCTAGTGACTGCCTGGTCACATGATCTTCCCCACAGAGCTTTGCATCTTTGTTCCTCTTCTGCCAAATGTTCGCCGATCGATCACAGGAGAACGGATCAATGGGCAACTTAGCTAATTACTGATCACTGTGTGGATTGTGTTGATGCGCATATTAAAGGGGAAAGAAAAAACAGCACCTTGGACAGCTGCTGTAATGCAAAGCGGTGCTCGAACGCAATATTTACCGCAAGCGGCCGCTCCACTGAAAACAATGGTGGAGCCGGCATTACTTCTTTAACACACAAATTTACCTTTCAACCCCTGACCTTACACCTGCTATACAGACCAAAGTTTCTGAATGCCTCTCTGGAATATCATCCTGGATGGCCATCCGCCGACTGAAACTTAACATGGCAAAAACAGAGCTCCTTATACTACCTCCCAAACCTGGCCCTACTACATCCTTCCACATTACTGTTGGAAATACGATCATTCACCCAGTAGCCCAAGCACGCTGCCTAGGGGTCACACTTGATTCCTCTCTCTCATTCTCCTCTCATATTCAAAACGTTTCTAAAACTTGTCGCTTTTTCCTCCGCAATATCACAAAGATACGCCCTTTCCTCTGTTACTCAACTGCTAAAACTCTGACTCAGGCCCTCATTCTCTCACGTCTCGATTACTGCAACCTCCTGCTGTCCGGCCTTCCTACCTCTCACCTGTCTCCCCTACAATCTATCCTAAACACTGCTGCCAGAATCACTCTACTCTTTCCTAAATCTGTCTCAGCATCTCCCCTGCTGAAATCCCTGTCCTGGCTTCCGATTAAATCGCGTATCTCACACTCAATTCTACTGCTCACTTTTAAAGCTTTACATTCTTCTGCCCCTCATTACATCTCAGCCCTAATTTCTCGCTATGCACCATCACGACTCTTGCGTTCTTCTCAAGGATGTCTTCTTTCTACCCCCTTTGTATCTAAAGCTCTCTCCCGCCTTAAACCTTTCTCACTTTCTGCCCCACACCTCTGGAATGCTCTTCCCCTCAATACCCGACTAGCCCCCTCGCTATCCACCTTTAAGACCCACCTTAAGACACATCTGCTTAAAGAAGCATATGAGTAGCACTGGATAATCATGGACACATGACACAAAGCTTGGCCTCCTGCAGACGCACTTACTAGTATTCCCTCCTACTGTCTCTGTACGTTCTCCCTACCTACCAATTAGATTGTAAGCTCCTCGGAGCAGGGACTCCTTCCTTAATGTTACTTTTACAGTATGTCTGAAGCACTTATTCCCATGATGTGTTATTTATATTTGTTATTTATATGACATGTATTACTACTGTGAAGCGCTATGTACATTTTATGGCGCTATACAAATAAAGACATACATACATACATACATACATACATACTCAGAATACCCCTCATACAACGGAGCCCACCACTTGGTGCTATGCTCCGAGGACTGCTTCTTTACTGCTAACGCAGTCTCAGACTCCTCAGTCTCTCCACCAGAAGAGACACCAGATGTAGTATTTGAACGGGTGGCAGTTCCATAACGTTTTAGCCTTCCCCTTACAATATGGGTATAAGTAGTGGGTTTCAATTTCGGGGATGTCACAGCAGGTATTACTTCCCTCCCCGACCCCTCATCAGACGTATAACAGTCCCCCCAGTCCATGGCCGACCCAGGCCATTCCTCCGACGTGTCCCGTGACTCCCCAGACCACCCTTGGCTCGATCGGGACCCCGAGGGAGACGTGACAGGGGCAGGGATAGGGGCAGTGGCCTTGGGCAAAGGAAATGGGGAAGTGTTCTTACGTTGCGGTATCATAATAAACAGCTTGGCTATACCGCGACCCGTTGTAACGTTGGACAGAGCAGGCTCACCATTCTTCTTGCTGCCCCGATTCTTCACCGCTTGCCGATACCTGTCCATTTCTTCCTGGGACAGACTGGTACTGATCAGCTGCGTTGACGGATGCTTCCGGTCGGCTCCGCTGTGGCTACCGGAAGTGACGTCATCATTCTCTCGCGAGGGCGCGCCATCATGGGTGGGGTCCCCCACCGGAACTTCCTCCTCCATCTCGACGTCCAGCGCCGGATATTCGATGTCGCCCCTCAGCTCCACTTGGGCCTTGGTCGGGCCTTTCTCTTCGGCCGCCTCCATCGGAGCCTGTGGGAGGTAAGAGGGTATTTCATCACTCCGCTGGCTTGCGATGGGTTCCTCTTCTTCCGACACGCTGGGAGTCGCCACGGCCGTGGGACTCTTCCGCTGCTCCGGCCTCACCAGCGCGTGCTGTCAGGGAATCTCTATACTCAACTCCTCGAGATCACTGGTAAGTTGCTTTTCCTTCTTTTCAGCACCGCTGTAGTGGCCCGCCGGTCGGCGCATCACCCCCGATGCATGGCTTCCATTCTCATCATCCGACGAGGTGGACGCCGATGACGGTAAGGGTACCTCCGCAGGGGACTGACAGCGAGGTTCCAGGTTCTCGCTGCGGTTGTAGGCCTCAGCGCCATCCTTCTTAGGCACCATCGTTAGTAGCGATCCACATTCTCCGGGATCGACCTCCTCTTTCTTGGCGAGGCCCCAGCCGTCAGCATGGCTGTATCTCCTCCCGCCTCCGTGGCGTGCCCAGGCACGAACGGCTCCACGGCCCACAAGTAATGGATGCCGCATTGAGGGCATCTTGCCGTGGTGCTGGCTTCTCCTCCCGGTAGCCTGCACTGCATACACAGGCACCGCAGTATCTCTCTATCACCCGTCTTCACTACCAGGAAGCCTCCTGGGAGTTGGTAGGGGTGTATGTCAACGTCCACCATGACACAGTTAGTAGTTGCGCTGGGTAAGGGAGACACACGGCACAGCAGTCTCTCTTGCTCACCAGCTCTTCACAACTGAGGGACAGGAAGCGCACATCCAGCTCCTCCCTCAGCCAGTTCAGTCTTCCATTGGCAGATACAGGGACCCCTCCCTCTGGTGGAGATTAGAGGAGGGTCCCACAGCTTCACGTCATGACCCAGAATCGGCTCTGAGCCTGTCACATCCCAGGAGGGCGCGGCCACGGCTTTCGCGCCACTTCCCCGATCAGGGTGGGGTTCTCTTTTTCACGCCACTCCCGGCCAGGTTCTTGCAAAATCATTTTCTGCACACAGCCCACGCGGTCTCCCATGGAAGCGGGAGCCGCCATTTTGGATCGCTCTGCAATCCCGACTAACAGCAGTGGTGACTTGAGTAGTAATCACCACCTGGCAATCAGATACTCTATCAGCCTTCTCACACATAACTGCAATGTCCTCACAGCTATCCTCCAGGGTTGCACCCCGGGAATTCAGGCAGGACAATAAAGGTGCGACTACCGCTTTCGCGCCACTCCACAGCAAACTTGCAAAAGTCATCTCTGCATTTTGTACCTCCGTTGGGCACACCGCAAGTGCGCTTCCCATCTCTGGCGCGAACCGCCATTTTGGACTCTCCGCACCGCGCGGGACATCATCACTTGTTGCCATCTTTACTTTTCTTTTGCAATCGCACATGGTGCTCCTCTGCTGGGCAGTCGCCATTTCCATGCAATAAAGTACGCCAGCGCACCTCTACATGTATCTCAGTGTGTCTTACTCAGATGTATGCACTACCTCAGGCTAGGCTAAACTCTTTCTGTGTATGCTGTACACAGTATCAGTCCAGTATGTGCTCTGTGGTTAGTAGTCTGGTTACTGGCTAGAGTACTCTGGGCTTCTCCATGCAATACTTAGGGCGTCACCGCCTGTTGGCTACACATAGCGCAGACCCTCCCTGGAGTTCCTGAGCCGCGTTAACCAGGCTACTCCCCTAAGGCATCCTACAACTAGCTGCCTCAAGGTGACTAGAACAGCAATAGCCCTGTCTCCAGATTTACTTTACACCATACAGGCCCTAGGGTGTGCTTTGCGAGTAGCCATACCACCCCTGACTACCCCTTGGCTCCCTTCCATTCCGCAGCACTTTCCTGGTAGCATACATGTTCCTTTCCTCAGTTCGCCTAGCTAAAGCCTGTCCTGATGATCTCAGCAGCGCCTCCAAAAATTTAACAGTGTTTCCCCCCCACCACCAATCTCTTACGTGAGGAAACAGCCCCATGTTACATGTACTACAGTGTTGTGCACCTGCTGGCTTACAGGACTCCTGAGTCTCCCGCTTGATGGTATAGGGAAATACATCAGGACTGGCTCAGGAGGTAATGCTGAGAACTACTCACTTCTGGTACAGCGCCTCCATCTCTTCCAGGTCCCCACGACAGCAGGGAGGAGTCTCTGGAAGAGAACCCCTAGGTGCAGCTTCTCCCTGAATGACTCCACTCTCAGGCAAGAAGGTTCTTTCAAGCAGGACATTCTTTATTGGCATCTTGACTGGCAGACTGCCCATCATTGCGGCCGGTCTCTAGCCGCACATCATAAAGGTTGCCCACCTCAAGGAAGTCCCTGGACACCACTCCTAGTCAGGGCCCTAGAAGCTGTCCTTGCTCTTCCCTTACTCTCTAATAGAGTAAGGGGAATAGTCTGCCCACCTCTCCCTTAAGGGAGGGCCACAATCCTTGCCAGAGCCCTGGCACTGTGTTGGGTCAGACAGTCACACACTCTGCAACTTCAACACACATCAACACACTCTAAATTCAGGAAGTGATGCGTACAATATAGCTCCAGTAGGCACCACCCCTATGTCACTGTAAGTGGACACAGAGCATGATGTCACTTCCTTCACTACACAATACACATCACAGGGGATGAGGGCAAACCTCATGATTACTCCTGGCAGACCTGCCCTTTTAACAGGAATTATTGCACAGGAGGAGAGAGGCATGTAACCCCAAAATTACACAGGGCTACATATATAATTACATTTTGTTGATACATAGCAACTTAAGTAATTCTAATTCTGCGCTAGCCTTATAAACAGACATTGACAGGTTCACGGCAGGTTTAACTCGGCGCACAATTTTGACGCATTTTCGGCTATTTTTTGGACGCACGTATACAAATTATTTTAGTACATGCAATGTACGTCTGGGCGCCATGGCTATCCCTACCTCTTTTAACACCTGTTTGCTCCGATATTCCTGACTAAAAAAGATGACTACTGCGCACAGCGGAAAATAAATTAAAGGTTGTTATATAGACGTACACACACGGAATATATGCTTTGCATTTCTTGTGTCAATTTAATGCCAAATATTTAATTTGTAGCATTAGTACATAGATTTCATTCACTCTCCCTGACTCTCCTTACACTCTTGCACCCTTTTGATCTCACACACTCTCTCTTACACTCTCACACACACTCACTCACTCTCTCTCTCTCTCATTCCCTGTCAAACTCTCACACACACCCACTATCTCTCTCTCACATAATCTCTCACTCACCCTCTCACTCCCCCACTCTCTCACACTCTATCTCACCCTCACACAAACACTCTCTCACTCACCCACTCTCTCACTCACCCACTCTCTCACTCACCCACTCTCACACTCACCCACTCTCACACTCACCCACTCACTGTCACTCTCATGCTCTCACAGTCACTCTCTCATGCTCTGAAAGTCACTCTCTCACGCTCTCATTGTCACTCTCCCTCGCTCTCACTGTCACTCGCTCTTGCTGTCATTGTAGCTCACTCACGCTCTCACACTCATGCTCGCAATCATGCTCTCTCCTGCACTCACGCTCTCCTGCACTCACGCTCTCCTGCACTCACACTCACGCTCTCTCACACTCACGCTCTCTCACACACTCGCTCTCTCTCAGTACATGGATGTGTTATTACATAGACTAACAACATTCATTATTTTTACAGCATGGCTATTATAAACAATGTTACACTTACTGTATAACTTATATTTAATATTGTTAGTTATAAATAATAAAAATTACACATCATTCTTTTTTTATTTAAATTGTAGCAATCAGGTATTCAACATGACTTGATGCAGGAAAAATACTTGCAAATAACAAATTAAGCGTCAAATTTACGAAATCTTCATACATAAGGCGCATATTTTAAGAAGGTTTGTATTATGTTTTGGCTCTGACATTTTTGCCTAATTTAGTCAAAATTACATACGCATGAAAATAGACTAAAAGAAAAGCACGATTGGAAATTGCGATAAGATATCTGGAAAATGAAGCGAAAAGCCTCCATCTTGGTTGGGAATAAGCAGGCCCAAATAAACGGAGGTCCCTAGTATCTTCCCCCAAATAAATGGAGGTCCCTAGTATCTTCCCCTAAATAAATGGTGCGCCCTAGTATCTTCCCCCAAATAAATGGAGCCCCCTAGTATCTTACCCCAAATAAATGGAGCCCCCTAGTATCTTCCCCCAAATAAATGGAGCCCCCTAGTATCTTCCCCCAAATAAATGGAGCCCCCTAGTATCTTCCCCCAAATAAATGGAGCCCCCTAGTATCTTCCCCCAAATAAATGGAGCGCCCTAGTATCTTCCCCCAAATAAATGGAGCCCCCTAGTAT
>WSYH01013350.1:0-17185 GCA_036426205.1 Ascaphus truei
CAGTTCAGTGTGGTATCCATCCCCTGATGAAATCCGCAAGGACGGAAGAAACGCGTAGGGATATGTGGCAGTGAACCTACGGTGGTCGAGCAGTTCCCAGCTACCAACGTGAAGACGCAGAGACGCAGAGACGTGTGTGAAGTCCCTTCCGGGTACCAGTGCTCCACGAGAGAGGTGAATGGCGGCCGCACGCTACAACTAAGCAGCCGCAAAGGAAAGTACTGATTCCCTTACTCTCTGGGACAACTCTCTGGAACAAAGGCTGATACAGACATAAGATCCAGCACTCCAAAGGACTTCAGTTTACACAGAGGCGATCATGGAGTCTTCAGTTGGTGCATGGGCTGGTCCCATAACATGCCTGATTTTATCAGACAAATTGTAAGTGTGCATTTGTCTTGTCCGTGATGTATTAAAATTCTTATCTGATTTTACACAAGGATCGGGCGCTTCTTTTCTTTTTTTTATATATATATATATATATATATATATATCTCTCAATCTTCTAGAAACAGGTTATTCAGAGTTGAGACTGGGGTCCTTACTGTGAGTCCTGTAAATAGATGTGTGTATTAACAGGTGCCCTGTCACTGTTTGTTGTTGTCCGTTAGACATGTGCCCTTTAAATAAGCGCCCGTAGTTTATCACTATTGAAAAGGATGAAACATGCTTTTTGTTACGAGCTCTCTGCTTGGTACCTCGGGAGTATCTCTGTAATCGGCCCAACTGGAAGGTCCCTAGTGCAATCCTGATCACATAGGTGTAGCCAGGTCCCCCTCGCGCACTCGCCCCCTCCCTTGTCCCCCTCGCGCACTCACCCCTTCTTCCCCGTTGCGCGCGTGGTTGCGGCCGGTTGTCGGGGACGCGAGCGGCGAGCAGGCCGGTTGCCGGGGACGCGATCGGGCCGTCGCTAAGGCCGCGATCGCGTTGCCACCGGCCCGGCGGCTAGCAGAGCAGGGCGCCGACATGACAGTGAGCTCGCGCATGCGCAGGAGGCCGCTAGCGCGGGAGGCCCCAGATAGCTCGCGCATGCGCGAGAATAGGCTGCCAGCCCCCAGGGTGCTTAGGGGCAGAGACACCTGACGCCAGGGAGCCAATCAGAAGGTCAGATTCCCCTGCTAGCAAGGGGATACATTTCGCGGGGTTTTGCAGCTACGCAGGACTCATGATCCGGACCAGCTAGGGGTAAGAGGTGGGTGCAGGGGTCAGTGACCCTCTGCATAGGCCAGCAGCCCCCAAGGTCCCAGTTAGGTCCTGAGCCACCTAATAGCTTGTGGAGCTTAGGGACAGGCCCTAGATAGGGACACTGCCCCATTATTTGAGCAAGTAGTCAGGGACACAGAGCGGAAGCCGTGCGGCCCTGCGAGGTGGGTTCTGGGCTCAGGACACCACCAAAGACTCTAACACAAGGAGAGACATTGTTCGCGCTAGACTTTCAACCCACGCGGTGTGGAGCACGGCGTCGGATCGTGCGGATTGATATCGCGGTACCCGTGGCTGGAGCCCGGGCAGGTAACCGGCAACTCACGTGCACCAACCAGGCCTATCACCAAACATAGTGGCTGCGCAGTCACACACACACATGTACAGTGGTATTTGACTCTGGGAGCACGAGACATTTGAGTGGGGGTTACTGGACACAGGGTGGGGTCACATTGTGGGTGGTAGCGTCCGCCGTGACGCCTAGAGGTGGTAGCGTCCGCCGTGACGCCTAGAGGTGGTAGCGTCCGCCGTGGCGCATGTTGATTTGTGTTGATATATGTTGCTATGCAGTAAAGTCAGTCCAGTTTTACATTCATTCGCTTTGTGTGGTTGTTTCCTGTGAGGGCCTCCTCCCACTCCGTTGGGATCCCTCCCAGGTGGAGGCGTTGCACCTAGAGATGTATGAGATGTATGTACCCCAGGTTCCCCAAGGCGGAAGCTCAGCCCTCCTGTGAGCCAACAGGTAATGCACCACACCTGAGTAACTTTGCATGTTCCTACACTTCCACAGTATTATCTGCGAGTGGGTGGGGGAACACCCGTTACATAGGTATGAAAGAAGTATGCAGCACACAGTTCACGGGTTGCTTAACCCGAAGACTATTCCATGAAAGGCCCATCCACTATGGGGCATCACTGGCTATATAAGAGACTGCCAATTTAACCCTTACTACGAGTAACAAGCAAGTAACCCCTCACCCCCCAGCGTATGAGTTGAGAGCTACAAAGGGGATTAAGCTCAGAGTATTCTGTTTTGCCATAATGTTAAATGTATGTCAACCCCTGTGGAGCCTTACAGATGGATGTCAAATAATGCACATTTTCTCTTTTACAAAAGTTATTTAGCCCATCCTTATCCGTACCTGCTTATCCACGTCCAGCCTGCACCTACCCAGCACCCTGAATAGGTATGAGAGACTGAGCACTGCAGCGTATATATTCACGATCTGATGTAACCTCCTTTGGAGCTAGGTAAAGGAGGGTTACACAAGATAGACACGCAGTGGGATAAGTCACATAAGAATTGGACGTTCCCTTTGCCAACCAGCTTCCTGTCTTCCCAGGTGTACGCTTACACCCTGGGCCACTCTGGAGAGGTTGTGAAGGCAAAGGATACTGCCGATAAACTGCTGCTACAGCAACATAATCTTTTCCTCTTGCGTACTTGGAAGACGTACAATGAGCTGTAACAATGTGATGCTTCACCAATTAACAAAGGAGTTATTTCACACAAGAAATTGGGCAGATCAGCTTTTTTTTAGTCTCATGGCTGAAATATAAAAGGTGACAGTGACCGAGTATACAACGCTAGCCTGAAAGTGAACATGGTCTATTCTTAGCTGAAGAGAAATATATAGGTTCTCCAAGATATTAGTGAGACTCCTTCTTTAAAAAGTCACTCAAAAAATGTTATGGGCCGAAACAAAACGTCTCAAAACTTTGTAAAATATCTGCTATGGCTTCTGAATATTCCCCCGGGATTATAATAAGGAGCCTGAAAATACCATATATTAAAAAAAATGAAAATGTTTTATTTACAACCAAAATTCAAATGTTGTAAAAGTCAATTTTCCAGAGAACTGTGTGATATAATGTGTGATTTTGTGATCAAAACACAATGCAGGACTTTTGAACGAAAACGACATTTGAACATGCAGGCAGCATTTCTGTACACCACAGTCTCCTGCATTGTTTATCGATCGCCCTGTGCAAGAAGAAGAGACATTTGCTCCCCTGCAATGTACACTTATTTCCTCAGTATAAACGTATGTGCTGGATGGACATCAACAACAGAGGCTGAAACGAGAAACCTTGGGGAGACCAAATATAACACTATAAAGATGCAGTCCCCATAAAAATCAACTTCCAGCTAAACTCACCGAGTGAAGGACAGGCCACTGCTTTATTTTTTAACAAACAATCGAAGGTTTAAAGCAACAGTTTTCCCCCCTCTCCCCCAATGAATTTTAGTCTTACCTGAGCTAGGGGTCCCTCAGAGTTTACGCATTGTCGTCGTCGTCGCCCCCCCCCCCCCCCTGCCCTTTCCCCCGCCCCTGGGTTCTGGAGATATGTGTAGTTTTTGTACCGGTTTTGGCAAAAAAAATAAACCGACAAATATGGCAGCCGGACTACAAATATGTCCGTGGGATCACCAAAAGGAAATGCGATATGGCGGGGGGGGGGATTTAAATCATGGAACAGCTCTGAGGGACCCCCTAGTTCAGGCAAGATAAAATAACATGAGTAGATAAAACAAGTGGAATGTTTCGTTTAAGGATTGTATCGGTATGTTTCATCATCAATGTTTATTGGCTCGACTTTGATGATGTCACAGAGGTCAGAGACACCATCACACTGGAAACAAGGCTTTGAATCAGTCATATGGCTCTATCCCAAGAAGCCGGGATTTATAGAGTGATTTTCTACCACTTAAAATACCTTTCACTTTTCTAAGAGGGGTCGGCAGGAATGTGAGAGTATTCCCTTAAAAAAAAAAAGGGCTGGGAAATCACATGGTATTGACAGTACATAGGTTCCGTTGCTTTTTACCAACATAAATTATGTGAAATTGGCAAAATGGCTTTAAAATGCTCCAAATGTGACTATTTGTCGTATTCGCTCGAAGAATAAGAAGCTAAAATGACAAATAGATGCACGAATGCCAGCGCAAACTAAACTAGATCTGTAAGAAAAGAGGGGGCCCACAGATTGCATAGGAAACCTTCATGAATTTTTATTTCCCCACAGAATTGCTGATTCAGTTGCAGTGCTGTCTATTGCCAAGGTAGCTTATACAAAGGCCCCATAAGGAAGCAACAGTTTGTTCTCTAGGGATATTAAAATGTATTATCATTCTCTAAGCAATCTGGAGCACATTTCCCTTTCTTCTATTACTTACTGCAATGTTAAAGTGATGCAATGTGAAAGTGCCTGACATATTCTGTATAAGGGACAATGCAAAACAAGAGAAGATTGTGGCGGCCGTGACAACTCCCGTTGTGTAAGAGTGTGCATGACAGATCCGGGCAGAGAGGAGTGAGGTGCAAAAGGGAGGTACAGGGGGAGCGCTCCATGACTGCCTGCTCCCAGTGCAGTTTAAATTGTGGCAGTGGGGGAGGAGTTTGTGTATGTGTGTCTGTGTGTCACAGATAGTATGCGTATCTGAGACACACACACACACACACACAGCCACCGCCAACTAACCTCCGGCTCCAAAAATATTTGGGCTGGCACCTTAATTTGTTTTTTATACCTTTGCCCACCTCTGTAAAATGTGTTCCAGTCATGTATTGGAATATCTCAGAATGAGACAGCATGCACACAAAGGTGTGTGTATCTGTGTGTGTATGTATGTATGTATGTATGTATCTGTGAGTGTATATATGTATGTATGTATCGGTGGAGTTGTATATATGTATTTAATGTTATCTTCTTGATTGATATAGTCGTAGGTATGATCTCGTGGTGTATATTATGTATGTTGTATCTGTGAGTGTATATAGTGTATGTATGTATTGTATGTATATGTGTAGAGTGTAGTATATATGTATTATATGCTGTGAGTGTATCTAGTATGATGTTATCTGTGAGTGTATATATGTATGTATCTGTGAATTTAGTGTATATATATAAATCTCTGTGGTGTATATATATATATATATATATATATACACAACACAGAAATACATATAACTCACAGATACATATATACACTCACAGATACTACATATATACACTTTTTTTGTATATTACACTTTTTTTGTTTTGTCACTTTTTTACGTCGCCATAACTAACTATATATATATATCTATATCTATATTTATATATATATATTCTATCAGTCTCTATATCTTCTCTCTCTACGTTATATCTCTATATATCTCCCAGAATCTTTCTTCATCTAGTTTCGATTATGGCCTGAGTAAAACAAGTGACAAAACCATCCCACAGAAAAGCAAATATAGCAAATGTAAATACAACTGTATGCCTCTGCATGGTCTTATGCAGGCTGCAACCCTACCATTTCACCATTATCCCCCCCAGACAATTAGTGGGCCACCCTTCCCCCTGCAGGCAGGTGATTCTGGGCAATGACCACACACTACTGACACTGACACCACACCCTGACTGACACATCACACCTGACTCTCAACACCGAACGCCACCAATGACTGAACACACACACACTGACTACACACACCACACTGACTACACCACAAACTCTGAGCACAACACTCAAGACTCACACCGGAGTAGATGAGGGGGGTGGGACCCCGCCTGGCGGGTGACGCAAGGAGGGGATTAGCGGAGAGTGGAAGGGAGTTACGCCCACAATGGGATCAGTGCAGTGGGAGGGCGGAGGGACGGGCGGGAGGAATAGTTGATAGGTGACTTCCTTATCCCTTCCGGCGTCCCAGCGCCTCTACCCTGGTGGCCGATTGGTCCCGTGCCCGCCCGCCCGAAGCCTGTCGGCTGAATAAAAGTTCAAGTGGGATGTTTAAGAGGTCGAGGTGACTTCGGCTCCCCGCCCCCCCGGCAGGGCGCTTCCTCCTCCCCAGCCACACACTGACTCAACACACACACTCACACACCCACTGACTGCACCACACACACTGACTGACACCACACACTGACTGACACACCACACACTTACTACCACACACCCACTGACTGACACCCACACTGACTGACACACACACACTGATACACACACACTGACTGGACGCACACACAACCCCTGACTGCCGCACGCACACAACCCGACACCCCACCACACACACCCTACGCACGCACACCACCATGACTGACACACACCACAGACAAACTGACGCACCGCAACACACCACACCACTGACTGACACACACACACCCACTGACTGACACAACCCACACACACGACTCACACACACACAACACACACACTGACTCACACACACACACACACTGGACTGACAAACACACACTGACTGCACACACACACACTGACTGATGCGCAACACACACCCACCCACACACCACACCACACACACACACACCACAGACACAACACACTGACTGACACACACACTGACTGACACACACACTGACTGACACACACCCACTGACTGACACACACACACTGACTGACACACACACTGACTGACACACACACTGACTGACACACAACACGACCTGACCACCACACTGACTTGACTACCTCGCGCACACACCACAACCCCCCACACCCACACACACACACACAGTGACTGCCGCACGCATACACACACACTGACTGACACGCACACAAACACTGACTGCCGCACACACACACTGACTGAGGCGCACACGCACGCACACACTGACTGAGGCACACACACACGCACACACTGACTGTGTGTGTGTGCGTCAGTCTGTGTGTGTGTGTTTGTGTTTCTGCGTCACACTCACTGACGCGCGCGCACACACACACAGTGACTGACTGACGCACACACAATGACTGACGCACACACTGCATGAAGCTGTAAAGGGGGACAAACAGAGCTGTAAAGGAGGGAGGAGGGGGGGACTGGATTGATGTGAATAGGGGACAAACAGAGAGAGGAGAGAGACAGGAGCGGGAACATTACATCCCGGGCAACGCCGGGTCTCTCAGCTAGTATATCTATATATCTATATATCTCTATCACTCGACACACACACCCCTCTCGCCGCTCCATGTTGTTTCCTCCTCTGCTTGGCCCCAGGCTCCTGACCTCTCCTCCCGATTGGCTGCTGCCGGGTAATGCAGCCAATCAGGATGGATGAAGCTGCCCAGCCCGATAGCAACAGCCCTGCTCAGGGAAATCTGGCGTTTCCCCCCCCCCCCCCCCCAAGCCGGTCAGGTCACTATGTCCAGAGAGGTAATACCGGACACATACATGTTCAGTGTTACCTATCATTTACTGGTCAGTGTCCAAATACAGGACTGGTCGGTTCTATACTGGACACCTGGCAACGTGTGTATGTGTGTGTGAGAGATATAGGCATATATATCTAGATATTATATATTTATATACAAACACACATTTTTCGTGTGTGTATATCTGTGTAGGGGAACATTTAAAAAAATAAGCAGATGGAATTAATCTTTTGCAGTGCAAATGATAGTTTAAAGTTACAAATGTGATGTTTTCTTTTTACGGAGCACTTCGAGGTAAAAAGTTCTTCTACAAGATGTGTGATATTTGAAAGCTATTTTTCACAGTTTGCCTGGAAAATCCGTTTCAGGAATACCCCAGGGATGGCTTTCAGCATGAAGGTGCTACAAGTGTTACAGGCACTTACAAATCTGGGACAGAAAAGCGGTATTTCTACATATTTGCATATAATAAAACCTCTGCTAACAAAAAAAAACCCACCACATCAGCCCTTCTGTAAATATTGTCAGCGAGGCACAGAAAAGTGATTGAAACACGTGTCCTTATTGTCGGGCTCTACTTACTTAGGCAAGTTCTTTCAAATCAATTGTCTGCGCAAATCGTACGCCAATGTTTTTATCGATCTGAAATATTGGTCACTGGGTTCTGCAGAAAGCAGTGCGCAAAAATACCCTTGGTGTAGTAACAGCAAGGCAAGCTAGGGCAGGGGAGGGCAACTCCAGCCCTCAAGGGCCCTCAACCGGTCCGGATTTCAGGATATCCCTGCTTCAGCACAGGTGGATGTAGTCTTCGACTGAGCCAACTGTGCTGAAGCAGGGATATACGTAAAACCTGACCTGTTGGGGGTCTGGCCAGCTCTCCAAACAAAACGTCTCCACCTTGGTAGCATTTTACACACTCCTCCAGCCCATGAGTGAGTTGGGCATGGAGTCAAATTCCACATATACACACACACACACACACACACACACACACACTGCCCTCAGGCCAAAAAAAAAAAAAAAAAAAAGATAGATGTCTGAACTCCAGGTTTTACGCAAACTTATAGAGGTGTCTGCAACACATTGCACTTTTGTTCCTTTTTCCTCTTCTCTTTCATCTTTTTTTGCTTTTGATTGAAGCGATACCCAACAACAGTTTAAAAGCCTGACCTAGAGCTCCTCAGAAATCTTCAAAGAGCAGGCAATGCTTATGGATGTGTATGCTGTTCCCAGCACAACTTTAATCTTGTACAGTTGTTCGGCATTGCAGGGGAGGAAGTGCTTCCTTTCCCCCAGCACAAGCCAGAGGGACATCATGCGCCAAACCCACGTCACGCACACAGGGCCGACCCTTTAAGCACCAGATGCTTTGCCGCATACTAGAAATCTGTTCCGAATGTTCACGGAAACCTCTGATCGCTCCGTGAGGGAGCCACATGGTCACCATTCTGGACGTCGCAATGGCAGAACATGACTTATTGGATCCAATCTGAAAACAACGTTTCAGATGTTATCACTTTGCCGAAACATGTGGGAACAGGATATCTGTGCAAATGCAGGAACTGTACAAATATGGAAGGGGACTGAAGACAGAAAACAGATAATAAAACACACGGGGCTTGTATGTTGCTGGCCAGCAGAGGGTAACAATAATAACTTGCACAAAACAACGGTTGGTTAACTCGGGGGTTCTCAAGACCCCCACCCCCCCAACCGATCAGGTATTTAGGATATCTCCTGCTTCAGCACAGATGGTGCAGTCTTCAACAGCCACTTGTGCTGAAGCAGGGATATCCTGAAAACCTGACCTGTTTGGGGGGTGGGGGGGTGGGGGGGAGGCTAGAGGACTAGAGTTGAGAACCTCTGAGTTAACCAATTATTGGTGTTTTTCCCATGCAGCTAATTTCCGTATTACTTGTGTATACCATATATCACCTTCTAACATGAGCTAGCACAGAGAGAATTCCTCTACTGTCCAGCTGATGTTTTAAAGATGCGTTCCCTATTACAGACATGTGCTACAAATTACTTTTATGGCTTCTTCGCACCTAATAAATTGCGTATTATCTTGCTCTGTTTTTTCAATTCTCCTTACTTTGTGGTTTAACCCTTTCATGGCATTCGATGCATTGCTTGGCATCTCCGTGGCTGACTGCAGTGCAGATAACCACTCAAGGTTAGCGAGTGCTTGGTTGCACATGTACCAATCAAATCCGTGACACGGATGTGGCGGTTTCTGGTGTAGATGAGAAAAGCAATGCAGAGGCAGCCATCCAAAATATGGCTCAAATAATATGCATATTACTTCAAGGGGTGGACAAAAATATAAAATACTTGGGAGCCAGCGCTTGGTTAGGCGCACGCAGAGTACAGGAGAGGGCTCCTGCTAGCTCCGCCCCCAGCCCTCGCGTGCCTCTGCCTCCTGTCAATCACCACCGTCGCCGATTCCCAGAGAGCCAGATCCAGCTTTGATGACGCTTGGAGCTCCGTTGTCGGTGCAGCTGTGAATGACAGGTCAGTCATCACTGAGCAGCGCCATGGCACCAGGAGGGAAATTTTAGTCGCATTTGCCTTCCCTGCTTCTAGGTGTTTGTTTTTTTTATAGCGTCACTTGATACACTTTAAATAGATAAAAAGGTGGGTAAGGGTTTTAGGGACCATCCTCCCTTGACCAAAGGGGGAGGGGGTGCCACCAGATGTGGAAATCTCTACCTCCGTCAGGCTGAGTCCAACAGTTGCCACATGAAAGAAAAAGTCCAATGAGGGCACAATGTCCCAAGTACAATGGCTGACACATTGGCACCAACACAATCCTACGCGTTTCATTACCTCATCAGTAGCCACGAAGCGCGTAGCATTGTGTTGGTGTCAATGTGTCAGCCATTGTACTTGGGACAGGGTGCCCTCATTGGACTTTTTCTTTCGTGTGGCAACTGTTGGACTCAGCCGGCACAGAAGACGCCGACATCACCTGATGCGCGCCATGTTGCTGAGCAGCACTGCTATTGCGGTATCCTGCAGAACACATTGGTCATCGGAGGACAGTCCCTACAACCCTTATACACCTTGATGACCCTGATCAGACGGTGATGTGACGACCTGTGGCCTCCCAAGGACACACTAACCCATTGCTTTTAACGCCTTTTTCTTTTGTACGTGCATATACTACAACTGTAATCATCCCAATTTTTATACAAATATACTATACTATGGGTGTTTTTTTTCGCTTTTCTTTTTCTCTTTCAACTTTAAAATAGAGATCTCATGTAATTTCCGTACACATTCAGAACCATGCAGGTCCTTCTAGCACCGAAAAAAAAGGTCAGCAAAAAGGAACATTTCAGGATATCAACATATAAAAGTCTGGTACAGACAACCTTCACATGTATAAATGTTTACATTTGACAGTCATTATTTCTGCTCTGGCTAATTATAACTGAAGGTTCTAAATCCACTACATTCAGGGGTGGGAAAAAGATATAATAAAACATTCAAAACAAACTTAGGGGCCAGCACACATTTCTAGGAGCCAGAGCTCAGTGTGTGTGTCAGAGATTCACACATGCTGACAGACACAAGCAAATACATCCCCTGCACAAGCTGAGCTGCCCTGGGAGCAGGGGGTGGGCATAGTCAAAGAGCGCTCCCTCCCCCTGGTCTGACTTGGGCCTCGGACATGGTCAAAAAGACCGTGCTGAGCCGCGCCGAGGGGAAACATTATCCCTATCAGCACAGCTTTAGACGGCGCTTCCGCAGGCGTGCAGAGGCGTGTGGAATTTCAGCCGACTTAAGTTTTCCCGCTGAGGGAAACGCAGGGCCGGTCACGTGACTGCCAAAAGCCAATGGCAGTCCGTGACGTTGGCGCCGTGACGCACTAGCCCCGCCTCCCACTCTGCCTCCCACCCTGACGCTCATGCAGGGACACGAAAAAGTTCCTGCTTGAGCAGGAGAGCATGAGCGTCAGCGCTGCTTAGCGCTCTTCCCTTTACCATGCCCGCGGCCTTAGTGGCGCAGTGTTGACTAACCTTGCAGTTGCTGCCGGCAACCTATCCTGCTTAAAGTATAGGGTGCAATGTTGCCGGACGCAAAGGTGGCCAACAGGTTAATCAGCACCGCAACTCGGATACCATTAGGAATTTGTAGGCCCCCTGGATTTTTACACACACCACACACACACACACACACACACACACACACACACACACACACACACAGACAGACACACACAGACACACACAGACACACAGTATGTAGACAGAAACAGTTTGAGGCTGAAATTATTCATATCTGATATGGGTGTCTGAGGTACATGGAGATAAAATGACTTGCCCACGGGCACAAGGAGCTGGTGCTTTGCATTGAAACAAGGTTCTTCCAGTACAAGCAAAGCGCCCGTCCCAGGGAGCAGCTCTCCCCCCCAGAACAGGCACTACTAATGTATGCTCCCAAGAGCTTACAATCTGTCTTTCGTATATTCCATAGGCGCAGTGACACACAGTGGTTTCTCTACTGTTATTTAGATCTGGAAATAGATTCCCAACTTTGTTACCATACATCAGAGCCTTCCTCACATGCCTACACCTCCCCAAATGTTTATTTGGAGATATTTCATTCAGTGCAGAGAATATTGTATGCCCTTTTTTTTTCATTTTTGATATTTTTAATTTTATTCATTTGAGACCTATGGCAGGAGTACATAGGAACACAGGCTATGTATGAGTATGTTATAAGATTGTAAGCTCTCTGAGGCACGGATTCCTTTTTCCCCTTCTTAAATTCTCATGTTTAATCTAATGCCATCTTCTTTTACATGAAACTCCCATTATAAAGCACTGCGTACATGGTGGGCACTATAGAGAAATACAGAATATCAGCGATATAAATATATAGAAAACAGAAAGCTTTCAATCCTAGGTAAGCAAATAAAAATACCTCGTGAGCACAGTCACATGTCTCAGGTAGGAATGCAAACCTGCCTTTCCCCATCATCTCTTTGCATACAATGAATGCTTCCACTGCAGCCAGGGATTCTGGGAAATTACATGCAAATCAGCACTCTGTGTGTCAAGTTTTGCTTCCTATCCATTTCAACCTGGATTCCTATAAGCTTATGGAAGTCTGATACGGTCATGCGCCCAGGCGTAACGCTGGATAAACACCAATGGGTGCAAGTAAACTGACAGAGGGAACAACAAACGGAGATTGAAGGGGGACCACAATTAAAGTCGGGGCTCAGGGGCAGTAAGCTTACCCCTGTCAGCTCGTGCGTCCTGGATCCTGCTTCTCCTTGGTTCCCGTTCCCGCAGCGTGTATCCGGCAGAAGAAGCATGCAGAAATGGAAGAAAGGATCCGGTGCCACAGCAAACGGTCACACTTGAATCCAACTCGGGTAATGATACAAAAAGGCTTTATTGGAAAATAACACACACTACAAACAACAGGCTACACCACAGCCTCCTCCTCGAGGTTTTTATTGTGTTTTATTTTTGAATAAAGCCTTTTTGTATCATTACCGGAGTTGGATTCAAGTTTGACTGTTTGCTGTGGCACCGGATACTTTCTTCCATTTCTCCCTATAAGCTTATGCCTGCCGTATTCAGGGCCGCCGACGGGGGGAGGGGGGGATGCCAGGACAAGGGTCCCGGGCCTGGTGGCGAGGGGTACTTCCGACTTTGGAAGTCTTGCCTGACCTCTGGCCAGGGCCCCGGCTCTCTGCAGCTGCGGATCTCCCTCACTGACACCGCCGGCCTCTCTTAACGGTGCGAACGCCAGAAGCAAGCTGGCCTCAGCTTCCAGCGTGCATTGGCATGACAGAGAGGCCCGGCGCGTGCCGGCGTCAGAGGCTCGGCATTCAACAGTGTCAATGTGGGAGCGAGGGTCGAACAGCGTGGGAGAGGGGGAAGCCAGAGGGGGGGGGCTCACTATGTGTGAAATAGGTGGGCTCGCAAGACCGCCAACATAGGGGGGATGCTGGTTTAATCTGTCTGCAGCCCTGGTCGTATTACACAGCCTGGGTTAAAGAAGTGCATAGCCAGTAACCTCAGCCTTTTGGGTCTCACCTGTGTGGGGCTGGTTATACTAGCTTCGCAATGTGAAACTGGTAGTGGCTACAGCCAGACACACAACAAGTTTTGGCGAGTAAGGGCCATATAGCCTGGACTAACAGATACTTACTCTCTCCTCTACTTAAGCTTTATGAGACTATAGAGGCTACGTGATCGGTTAAACAATGTCCTCCCTGTTCTTCATTCATGCAAGTAATATCTTTATGACCTTTTCCCAGAAAGTATGTTTAGTATTTCTAGATAGGAACAGGACTTTGTAACCAAGTCACCGCCAGCCAGCACGTCAGACACGTTCGCCCATACACAAGACGCTGTAACCTGTCTTTTAAACTTGACTGTAATCATATATTACAGGCATCTGCTTAACACTGTGTAGTACACATGTGATTAAATGTATTTTGCACGCATACCGAGGAGCCACAAACTGCTGTTTATCACATTAAAATGGCAGTCCCCATAGGCACTGTAATATAAGCCTTTGTACAAATGGATCATAAAAAGGTATCTTGTGGCTTAGCACCATTTAATAAACCTGGACCATAAGGTCTCAAAAGCTCACAAGAACCCAGAGTTATTATTACATTTTTTGCAAATTGCTGCACAATTGGTGTCCGGGATTAAATAAGATTTACTATATTTAGCTGAAATAAAAAATAAAATTAAAAAAAAAAGGAGTACCTGGTTCACTGAGAGTGAAGAAAGTTAGTGTGAAATCCAAGAATGTATGTTTATATAGAGAGAAAGCGATGTTACTACAGACACATGGATATGTGTTGTTGGCATGAAGATACACAATTATTGGCAATTATTGAATTTTGGCAATATTGAGATTATGTTATTTGTGAAACTGGAAAAATAGTAATAATATACTGATTGTAAATCTAACCTCTTTATGCCCTGCCATAAAGTATTCCTCTGACTTGAACGTCATTACCCTGCCTAGTAAACAAGGAACTGGAGAGCTGTGTACACAGGAGAAAGTTGCATAATCAAAGCAGCAATGGAGGTAAACATCACTGGGAGAAAAATAAGAGATGAGATAAACACATGAACACAAATATTTGAAATAATGATCCTTCAGGAATTTTTGAAGCAATCCCGTGACCCCCAAAAATGCACATGTTGTTACATATAGCAATAGTGGGTATGAACCCACTGTATCCAGAGATCCCCCAACAACAAAAAATGGGGCTTACCAGTAATGGCAGCAGCTAACCGCCAATACCTGACCCTAATGCTCTTTAACCCCAATACAATATGTGTGCTTTTGGGTGGAAAACAAGTAGGAAAAATAATACATACAGCCACTAGATACCAAGTAGCAACAACCAATGGCTGTCCATAATACATCCTTCTAGAACAGTGGTTCCCAACACCAGCACTCAAGAACCCCAAGTAGACCACATTTTAAGGATATCGCTGCTTCAGCACAGGTGGCTCAATCAGTGGTTGTCACTTTGTCTGAACCACCTGTGCTGAAGCAGGGATATCCTTGAAAGCTGACCTGTAAGGGGGGGTGGCGGAGGGGGGGGGGAGGATTGGAGGTTCTCAAGCTCCGGAGTTGGGAACAGTAGTTCTGGAATACCGAGGGGAAGGCGGTCTAGGGATCTACACGGCACCGGGCCGGATACTACAAAAGCAACAATGAAATCCCATGTAATATTACATACGATCACGGTTATATCAGCAGAATGGTACTTTGTTCAGGACTGTATAAATGCACTTTGACGGTTTCAGGGCCCATGTGGCCTTTAGCTCTTGCTGGATAAACAGTAGCTGGCATACAGAAAGTTAAATAAGAACTCATCACAACACATTCTCCACTACACCTGGTCTGCACGACCTCTCAGACAGCAAAGCGTTAAACGATCTACGATTCAAGTAATTTTAATAATCAAATAGTGATTAGAAGCGGTTTGAAATATTATATATATATATATATATATATATATATAATGCACTGACTGCGTTGTTTTAAATTCAGCTTCTAGTTCTATTTGGTAATAACAAATTCATGTTACAAGGGCACAAAGTATAAACGTCATGTTTCTGGCACTCGGGTGCAAATTGCAACCCAGACCTGTGTGCAAAGTTGAACTTAACAAGCTCTGCTGAGCTATTTCTAATAGCAAAGAAGTAGACATGCAGTGCAAGGAACCTGGAAGAGTAACGAAATCAGTAAGAGCCACTGACTGTCTCAGCTGCAGAGTAAAAAAACAGTACAAAATTGGCTTAATGGATAGACTGATGATAAACACCTAAGCCTCCAAGAAGCCTATAATCCCATAGCTCTGAACGGAGTTCCTGTCGGTTTGACGGCAAAGGGTTTAACTTCTTAGATTGTACTGTAAACTCTTGTGGATAGGGCCTCCCTTTGCCTTATGTCATCATTTACCTGCTACTCTCATCCCCATTGTTTGGACTTTATCTACTTTATAGTGTCATTTTATCAAGTGCTGCATACGCTGCATACACTGTTGGAGTATGTGTGTGTGTGTGTCCTTCACCATTATCACCCAGCACACAGCACTTCCACTGCAGCAAGGGACTCTGGGAAATGACATGCAAATGAGCACACAGTGCCACTTTTTGCTTCAAAAACCATTTTTAACATGGTTCCCTATAGGCTTAAGCTTGCTGCATGGTCACAGCTTTGAGCACAGCCAGGGTGCTATATATATATTTAAAAAAAAATGTATGTATGGGGGTGTTATATTGATTGTTTTTTTTTATATTTATTGGGTAGGTGGGATTTTTGTATGCATTTGGGGGGGTAGGGGAGGTTGTATATATTTGGGGATTGGGGATTTTTTTTATGTATTTGGTGGTGGGAAGTTTTTTGCATGGGGGTGTGGGAAGTATTTTGGTATACATCTTGTGGGGGGAATTGTGTGAGGGGGAGGGAATGAGTGAGCGTGGGGTGAATGTGGAAAAGAGTGAGTAAGAGTGAGACGCAGGGGAGAGAAATTCCAAATAAATGCGAGGCATGCGAGTGAGAGGGGGTGAGACGGAAGGGACAGAAATACATGGGAAAAGGGGGGGGGAAGAGAGGGGATGCGAGGAGTGGAGGGGGGGAGAGGGATAGATTGGTGGGGGAGAGAAGTGGAGGGACAGTGATTTTAACTACAAACTAAATAATAAGCAAATAATAATTACATCAGACCAAGCTACAGTATACAAGTGGTGGAAGAAATATTACTTTGTTGCACGTAACAAAGTTACTAGTTGGGACCCGCCAGCTTCTGACAGCACTAGCAGCTGTGTGAGAGAGACTACATACACTAGGCTGCCGAGCTGTGTGTGAGGAAAAGAGAGGAGCGGAGATGCAGCTGTGAGAGAGAGCCTGCATATGCTGCCGAGCTGTGTGAGGAGAGGAGCAGTAACCGTTTTAAATTTGGCAGTTTTTAATTTTAAATTCTCTGCGCTCTTCCCTTGCATCTCAAAGCTGAATTGGCAAGTTGCCAAAAATTCCGGGCATTACTGAATGAATAATGCCCAGAATTTTAACCAATCAGAGAGCAGGGATTTCAATAATGCTCGGAATTTTACAGCTTTAGCCTATAATACTGTATACATTTTGATATTTAACTTTTTATGCATCAACACAAGGAGGAATAGGAAAATCAAAGGGTAAAATATTAATGACACAGGGCCCATCAAACAACCCGTATAAAATTATTTGTAAGCCCTTAACTAATTATGTGAATGGAACCGAATATTGATCTTTTGTAAAGTTCTGAAAGTAGAGCAATGGAGAGTT
>WSYH01013351.1:0-17185 GCA_036426205.1 Ascaphus truei
ACCCTATCAGAATAGGTGCCACTAAAGAAGTTTCACTTCAAAAACAGGCAAGCGGAAAAGCTGCTTTACATGTTTTTGCAATGCATATTGCCTTAAATCCCTATAGCCTAATTTGATATACAACTAAAACCTGCATATACTAGAGAAAAGCATGTCTGTTGTAAGATCGCAGCCCCATCAGGTATATTTTAAGTTTGAATTAAAACATTGTATCAGTATAACTCTATTCCACATACATTTAACATTTTAAATATGTAATGCCACGGGAGCCCAAGACTAATACCAGGGATCAATATCTCCAGACAGGAACACAGGAGTTTATAAAATTTATTTATTGGAAAAAATATCCACAACTGACAAATAAATAGAAAACACACATACTTACAATTCCCCTGTTCTTCTTTTCGCACATTGCTTGGTTTTCAGCCATGGGACCAGCACTGGAGCTTAAGCTAAATCTTGAGTTAGTTAGGGGTCTCCCTCCCACATGTTTATACCCTTAGGCCTCGTTCAGGGTGCTGGCTTCGGGGGCAGGGCGTGCTGACGTGCGTGCTGCCGTGAGCAACAAAGTATTCAATTTGAATACTTGTTGTCAGGGTAGCTACTGCCCTGCCTCCGAAGCCAGGAGTTGCTGCTGACGACAGCTTCAGTAAACGAAAATTTAGTTTCTTGGAGCTGAAGCAGCGTCACAGGGACCAAGGCAGCCAATGAAATCATTCTTCAGAATGATTTCATGACTGCAGCTTGGATACTTTACCCTGCCGTCTGTAGCCCCGCCCCCTCCCCAACGCTGAAAAGTCTGCTGGGGGATAATCACATGTCGCCCAGCAAACTCCCAGCACTGCCTCCCGCACGCCCCCCCTCCGAGTCCTCAGCTGCCTCCACCATATTGCAACATTCAGGGCCAGTTGCTGCCTGCGTGCCCAGGCGCACTGATTAGTGGGTAGAACTGCAACATTACATTCGAAACAAACTGTTAAAGGAGAAGGTCACAGACAACTTGTTTTTTGTTATTTGTTCCTTTGAGGAGGTAATTGGAATTTAGACCAGGGTAATACAGTTGATGTGGTCTACTTAGATTTTGCAATGGCTTTTGATACGGTTCCACACACAAGAGGTTGGTGCACAAAATAAAGCAAATTGGACTCAGTATAAATAGATGCATATAGATTGAAAACTGGCTGAAGGATAGAAAACAGAGGGATATCATAAATGGAACATTGTCTGGTTGGGCTAAGGTCGTGAGTGGACCATAGGCAAGTACCAGTACCCTCTTCACTCTCCTATCCTGACCCTGCTACGTTCACGACTCTGCAATCCGGACCCACCCCCGTGGCTTAGGGCGGTGGTTATATATATTCCCCACCTCGGCCTCGCGGTTCAGTCCAGGTTACATTGATCAACCGTGACACCAAGAACCCGAGTTTGCTCTTACATATTTGGGTGTGCAAACGACGACAGTTTTGGCGACGGAGGATTGAATTCCAAAAACACATGGACTAGAGGAGACAGACGGCTCTCACTGCAACACTCAACTCTATGATAATCATTTGACAAGAAAGGCGCCTTTTGAAATGCCATTAGTTTAAAACGTTGAGTGTTTCATGAGGCCATGAATGTCTCTATGAAGTCTAGTCTGTGTGATGGAAGACCGATAATGAGTAGGTTATTGTAAGAATCAATTTATTAAACCTGTATGGTCTTAGTGGTCTGTGTGGTCTTAACGTAAATCTGCAGTTATAATCTGTGTGAGGATAGCATAATTCTGTAGTAGTTTGTGAGAATAGCATAAATCTACAGTGGCTATTAAAATAGGTAAAATCTGTGTGGTACAGTGTGGTGGATAAAATGGGTCAAAAGAATTATGTTGAGGAACAGGAGGATCCCGAAAAAGGAACTTCAAATTATATTAAAGTCCTAATTTTTTCCCCCCAAAAAGGTGTTATTACTGCTGTATGTACTTTAACCATTGACTGGACACAAATTAACATAGCAGTGGACTCCCAACATCTCTGGCACTTGGACCAGAGGATATGAAGGATTTCTATAGAAATAGACAACTGACCGGTCATTAAATAAGGTAAAGGCGCCTTTTGAAATGCCTTTAGTATAACTTGGAGTGAATTTATGAAGGTGTGAAATCCATCCGAAATCCATTCGAAGACGGCATGGCCATAAAGTTATTGATTATTATTCAGAAAATCTGTGTGGTATATATAAAGTTAAAAGAAAGTTTGAGCTCGTGAACAAGCTGGTCTTGATATGTGAGGAAGAAATGATACATGGGAAATAGATTTAAATTGTAAGAAATGTCCATTACTAGGGTTGAAAAATCAGTATTTTGAATTCCAAAGTTGTTGCAAAATTCTTAGAACTATATCAGGAATCCAAGAAGTAATTCATGACTTTAAAATAGCTGCATCCCACAGCACCCTCCTCCCTCCCTTTCATTGAAAATCACAGAAGAAGTTATGTCTGTGAGACATGCAAGTTAATCATTAACCTAGAAAGAAGTGGCTTGAATTTAACATATAAAAAGTAGTTTTTAAAGTAGTTCAACAGAAATGAATGTATTAATATGAAAGTATTTAGATGAATTAGAAAAAGAAAAGGAAAATTCTTATTAGGTTTTCTTGCAAAAATAAGAATTATTTTAAAACCAGAGACAGAACATAAAACACAGACAAAAGTGTATAATTTCTGATTGTCTTATAATTTCTATGTTCTGCGCTAAAAAAAGGGGGGACATCCTCTTTAAATGTTTTTGTTTTGTTTGTAGAAAGATCATAGTAAATAGTTTCAACGCATAATTATTACATGTCGTGGAGTGTTTGTATGTCACTCTGATGGTTAATGATTTAGAATTAAAGAATAATAAGGGTAAAAATAAACCTATGTAGTATTGTATGTTAGTTTATTAGTGTAACGTTTTAAAAGGAAATATGAAATTTGGCAGTTGTAAAAAGATTTTTTTTACACCCCAACTCAAGTATAGATTTGTATTTACATTGAAGTAATTCAATAGCTCATTAACATGTGTAACGGGTATTCCCCCCACCCTATCGCATATAGCGTGTGTGCGGGGAACCTAATGTTACCTGGTGTGGTGCGTTATACCTGTCAGGCTCACAGGAGGCCTGAGCCTCCGCTAGTGAGAGCCTGGGGTGAATCTCTGGAACGTTCTCGTCGGTCAGCGCCTCCACCTATGTAGGATTCTATAGGAATGTAGAATGGGCCTAGCATAGGAACCCACCCAGAAACCACGTACACCAGGGTTATGGCTAAAAGGTTTACTGAACGAGCAAATAACACAATAACATTACATCATATTGTATAGCAACACAACACAGAGTATCATACTTTAACAGTGCAACATCATCAGTATGCACAACGATATATATGCCACCCTCTGCCACTAGCTGGCAGCTATAACCTTGCCCCTAACTGGGCTATAACCTCCTTACACAGTATCCCCAAAGTCCTTGTACCCAAAGTCCCAAGAGTCCCACAACCCCACCCACGTGTGGAACAGCGCTGCCCACTAAGATGAAGTGTATAGGTGGTGCACTTGGTGACTTGGATAATACCTGCCGGTGCTCCTGCTACCAGGTGCGCAGATGACCTTTGCTTGGAATCCCTTGATCCAGGAGATGATCCAAGATGACTCCGCCTCAACGGTGGGTGGCTCCCGCATGGAGTGATCCACCTTTATAATGTCTCTTATCTCTGCTAACGCAGAGGATGTATTACCTTCACAGCAATTGCCAGGATAGTCACGGTTCCTGGGTGGACCCTCACTTGTCTAGGTTCTACAGGACCCTGTCCCTAGTCTAAGGGGAGTCCCTGTAGTAACCACAAGCTGAGGTGAGTAGGGCCTAGCTGGGGGCTAAGGGGAGACTTCTGGCCTAGTGCAGGAGGCTAGTTTCCTCCCCTCTCTGTGTTCCAGCTCCTAACTGACAATCCCTGTCTTCACACAACATTGTTGCAACTTTGCAGTATGAGAATCTGTCAGCCTTATTGGCTGTCTGGCTGCCTGTGACCAGGGTGAAAGTGCAGTCCCCAGAGGCTGCTGGGAATTGTAGTCCTTGGTGGCTCTCTTTAACATTGGGGCCTCGTGCGCGCTGTGTAATGGCCGCCGCCAACTGCGCATGTGTGAACTGGGGGATGTCCCTGACTATGGAGCGCCTCTTCTCACTCCCTGTAATGGCTGCCGTATCGCATCTGGGGCTATACTGCGCGTGCGCGAGCTTCTGCGTATGCGCAAACGCACACAAGATGGCGGCGCCCTGTATCTGATGTCGCTGGAAGCCTCCGGTGACGCGATCACCCCTGCAACTGCCCTCACGCTGTCGCAGGTGAGAGAGAGAGAACCGAATGTCTGGGGAGCCAGAGGGGACCTGGCTACACATGTTTTTACCGTAGCACAGATTTTGTTACTCCTTGGCGTGGGAGATACTGTGTTACAATATGTAAATGATCTATTGATAAATAATAAAATATGAAGTAGGATATAAGGAAGTTTCAAATAAAGTTTTTTATATACAGTACTGTTTTAGAAGTCAGGACTGAAACTAAATATATCTAAAACTCAAACTTTTAAAAAGTAAAGTAAATTGTTTATGGTAATAAAATAGACAAAATAAAGAGTCTGATCCAATAGTGGAAGGAAGCTTTACAGATTTTTTTACCCAGGCTTACTTCAATCACAGGATTGAGAATATTTGGGATATTTGTTCATTTTGTTGATTTTTCAGAGGAATTTATAAAAGGTTTTTCAGAAAATCTAGACCTGTCTATAATTTTTGAAAGGGAAAAAGACCGAGTACAAACAGGGTAGAATTCAAATCTGTTAAATGGGGTATACAGAATTTTAATGGAAGGTATGAGAATAGTGACAAGAAATGGAGAATGGTAGGAGAGAGTTGTAGGCAGAGAAAGGTGTAAAAGAGAGAAGGAATTAGAAATAAATAGTGATTAAAAACAATAAGATTTTTGTTTTATAGGAAAGACTTCAGAGATAGTTTTGTTTTTTTAGTTGTAGCGCACGTTCCCCCACCCCTTGTGAGATAAGGCGACTACTGTGCGTGTGGTGCAATACCTGTGACTCACAGGAGTCTGAGTCTCCGCTGCTGGGAGCCTGGGGTGAGTGTAATAAATATGCTAACAGTGCCTCCACCTGGGAAGGATCCTCACGCAGTGGGATAGCCCCTCCCAAGACAATACTGTCAGTAATTGCACACAAGGTATATGTAACAGTATTTACTGGTCAGTAACGTATAATAAAAAAGCTGTGTGTGCTGTGCACGCGCATAGTAAGTGAAACTTCGTGTGTTGTCAGCATCATATAAAGTAACAAAAATATTATTACTGCTTAGAGCATGAGTAAATTTGATTGGCGGGGTCATGTTTATTGGCAGCAGTACCAACATCATGGATGTTGAGCAGGTGGGGGAGCTCACAGGGGTGGGGGGGAAATAGGCACATCATTCAGGGAGGGGGTGAATAGGCACATCATTCAGGGGCAGTGTTCGGCGCATCAGTGGGGTGTGTGTGTGCGTGTGTCAGAGTGTGCGTGCGTGTGTCAGAGTGTGCGTGCGTGTGTCAGAGTGTGCGTGCGGGTGTCAGAGTGTGCGTGCGGGTGTCAGAGTGTGCGTGCGGGTGTCAGAGTGCGTGCGTCAGAGTGTGTGTGTGTCAGTGTCTCAGTGTGTGAGTGTGTGTGTGAGTGTGTGAGTGTGTGAGTGTGTGAGTGTGTGAGTGTGTGTGTGTGTGTCAGTCAATGTGTGTCTGTCTGTGTCCTGCAACCCCCCCAGCACACTTGTCCTCCCCCCAGCACACTTGTCCTTTCTCTGCAGCACCCTTATCCTGCCCCCAGCACATTTTCCTGTCCCCAGCACCTTTCAGCAGTCTCCCCCCCAGCACACTTGTCCTCCCCCCAGCACCCTTATCCTTTCTCTGCACACCCTTATCCTGCCCCATCAACATTTTCCTGTACCCAGCACCTTCCAGCAGTCTCCCCCCCCCCCCAGCCACTTATTCCGCCCCCCAGCAACCCTTACCTGCCCCCAGCAACCTTTCAGCAATCTCCTCCCTTCCCCCCGCCCACCGCCCCCCCAATTTCTACCAGATCGCGGCATGGAGGCGTGGCGCGGGGGAGGGAGTGCGCGGTCATATCAGGCTGGAGCCGGCTCGGAGGGAGCGCTGCCTCTTCTGATGGTGCTGCTCACTCAACCCCCCCCCTTCCCTTTACCGGAGGCAGGAGCCGTTCGACTCGCTATGGAGTGACAAAGCCCGCCTTATTTTGCGTGACGTCACAGCCGAGCCGGAGTTCCATTGGCTGTCCCCATGATGATGAGCGCTGCCCCCAGGTGAGGTGAGGACGCTTCTGAGGGCGTTATTCAGTCAGCGGGACACAGGGAAGGGGTAGGAGGGAGGGAGGAGAGATGCTGAGCAGCGGCTCACTGAGTCCACTTGGCCCACACCCGTGTCCCGCTACACCTTTCACTCAAAAGCACCGGAAGCTCTGCGGCAGCCATCTTGCTACACCCATGGCAGCGGACGTGTGGGGGTAACGGCGGCCGTTAGGAGCGGCGCCGGCGGCTATCGCCGCCGCCGCATGTCACAGTGGGTGTGTGGGGGAAGCGGCGGCCGTTAGGAGCGGCGCCGGCGGCTATCGCCGCCGCCGCATGTCACAGCAGGCGTGTGGGGGGAGGGGGAGGGGGAGCCGTGACGTCACTTCCGTTTCACATTTCGCCCCCAACTCTCCCGTTTTACCCTATCAGAATAGGTGCCACTAAAGAAGTTTCACTTCAATAAATATGCAACATAACACACAAAGTATAAAGAGCACCTAACCCAAACCCCTAGTGAATGTCCCAACAGTACTTTGGTTGCTAGGCACCAATACACCTTGATGTCCCTTTCCCTAGTGTCCAGCCCACCCAAAGTGTAAGGAGTAGCGCTCTCCAGTTAAATGTTGGTGCACTTGTTGGAATAGGTACCTGCCGGGTGTGCTGTTGCTGTACTTGTGATCTACGTATGCTGAAGGGTAGTCCACGATGTCTCTACCTCTCCGCTGGGTGGGTCTCGCGTGGATGGTACCACCATTAGGAATGTCCAGGTAATAGGTGTCTGGTCCCAGAACACCTTTGAACAGGAGACTGCCGTGGCCTGTCTCAGCACCGACTGCCTTACTTAATAATTCACTAACTCACTATCTCCTAACTTACTAACTTCTAAATTACTAACTCATAAATTACAAACTTACTAACTTACTCCTAACTCACTAACTTCTATATTAATAACTAATAAGTTACTAACTTACTCCTAACTCACATCTCCTTCCTGTCTCTCCCTCAACTGTCTTAATCTTAACTCATAATATCTCAGCCTCACTGGTTGCCTAGCAACATGGGAACTGCAGACTCTGAAGCTGTGACATACTCCTATAGAAAAATAAGGGGACTCTGGGCTATATAGTTATCAGGGGTTCTCTGTTCAAACTTATAATAGGAAACTTACTGTTTGTTTTCTTAAATGAACTAGTCCTGTCTGATTTTTGAAGAGCCGTAATTTAAAAGAGTAAATAATAAAGACCCTATCTCTCATTGGAATTCTACAGCAGATCAAGCTGCAAAACACGCTCTATCTGTAACAGCTCTCTATGTTGCAAACCCTGATGCAAAAAGCACAGGCACCATCACTTTACCTATGGTCCTGCAGCATTTTTATGATAATTTGCTTCACCGTGAAAGTGACTGGTGGGAGTCTCATGGGGCCACCTAGCTGGAAGGCAATAAGTGGATTGGCCCCAATGGCTTCCTGGCTTTGCGCCTTCCTCGCTATTATTTTATATTGTTCGCATGGCACATGGGATGTTCCATGTGGGAGAAAAAAAAAGAGGGGATTATACAATTAATCAGCAGAGATTGGTGGGCGCCTGGATTGTCAAAAATAGTGTTAGATTTTTGCCAGCAATGTGCTATTTTCAGGCAACACAAAGTAGGAAAGGCTATAAAACCTACACCGCGCAATCCTCCACCTTGTCCATGGGGCCCTTTTGTAAATTTGCAGATTGATTTTATTGAACTCCCTAGAAGTTTACATTATCAGTATGTGTTGGTAATGATTTGTACTTTCTCGGGTTGGGTAGAAGCGTACCCGTGTTTACATGCAGATGCTAAAACAGAAGCAAACAAGTTACTGCAGGAATGTATTCCTAGGCATGGGTTGCCTCACCACATCTAGTCAGGCAGAGGGACTCATTTTACAGGACAGATAGTGCAAACAGTCTGTAAGAGTTTGGGAATTGAGTACCATCTTCATTGCTCATATCATCCACAGAATGCAGGGGCACTTGAAAGGGTTAATGGAACCCTCAAAAACAAAATTGCTAAAATTTGTGATGACACAGGGATGAAATGGCCTGAGGTCTCCATGTGGCTCTAATGTCCATCCGAAGCACCCCTATTAGAAAATATAAGTTATCCCCTTATGAGATACTTTTGGGTAGACCAATGACAACAGGCAGTTCAAAGGAACTGATTGTAAAAGATCACGCAACCTGTAATGAGACAATTAGTAAAAATTACATACAACTAATGAAACTTTTAAAGTCTCTCCATGTGCAAATCTGAGAGAACACCAACTGGAACCTGGTGATTGCAAAAATGTTGTCTTGTATACTACAATTGGGGATCACTCCCAAGACCAGTGGATACTGAGAGGGTTAATGTAGTGGCTACTAGTATGTTGACAGAAATGTTGTTGCCACTAGTTCACCATGTTGTCTTAGCCATTAATACTGCCTCTTGTCCACATGCCCTTTAGCATTATAGGGGGGGGGGGGGGGTTCACTTTGTTCCCTTACCTAAGGAATGTTGCACCCATGTCCCTGATGTATTATATAATATCTGTAGATCTGTGTCTGCTATAAGAACAGCAGTACAGAACTTAGAAGATAGGTTAATCATCCCACAAACTTGGTTGCTTGGCCTGGAAGGCTAGTTTGGACCCCTAGGAGCAAAATTTGTGCGATGCTTGATTATCTGTGTTTGTATTATTGTTGTACTGTTCATTGTCCTCTCTTGTGTTAAAGAAATATTGTCAAAATTACTTCACAAGTTATTCCCTCCATGCCCCTCCGAGAAGATGCTATAAATAAAGGAATGGAACTTGACTATGATGATGCAGAAATCTCTCTTGATGAGTTACAATTAAAATTACAGAAATGCCAAGACAAAAAAAATAAATTGCGAATGGATGTGGAGTGGGTGAGACTCCAAAGGATTGAGGTACTGGATCAAGTGTTACATCAAGGAAATACCCTCTACTAGGGATGGATACCATGTTTTCCAAAAATAAAGTTATACATTTCTCACTGAAGATTTCGAAAAGTATAAAAGAGGCGACTGTTGAAATAATGTTGGAATGGACATATTGAAATGGACTGAAGGGGATCTCTGGAGAGTGGAATTCATTTTGTTTCACAGACATCCATTTTGTCTTTGTACGTGCTCTTTTTCAGTAGGCGTGTTGCAAGAATGAACGTTGCTCAAACATTCAAATGTTGTGGTCAGCTAAAGAACCTGTTTAGGTTAGATGAATCGATCTTAGGAGCCAGTCTGTGATAGATAAAACGTAACTTGATTGGCTTAAAAGAGGATTATCCCTGCATGCACAGGGAATGCTTCGGTGATGTCATTATATTCTTCCTATTAACTTATTTTAAAACAAAGGAATCTAAAATGTATATAAAGCTTGAGCAAAAACAAGTGATAGACAGCACTCAAGATTGTAGGTCAATGACTAAGAATAGGGTGCAATAGAAACAAGGAGGACCCAGGCTCCCCCTAAAACAATAACACAAGTAATGTTCCAGCACTCTCAAATTTAAGCAAAAACGTAAATCAAGGCAAATGCCAAATTGATAATATTTAATATGAGTACATGACAGTAATAAACTTGGAGAAATGTCACAAGTGGGTAATATGTCCGTAGGGAGAACAGGAACAGGGAGTGCACAAAATGAAAAAATGGGGGGGGGGGGGGGAGGGGGGGGGGGAGAAACACAAAGGTGAAAAAGGAAAGTGGAAGAGGGTAGTAGGGGGGCAACGTTTCGGGGAGAGGTCCCCTTCCTCGGGCCCGTTCCCTCAGGTCCAAATGGACCATAAGGTACTTCCCTGCACCCTGTATCCCCAACCAACTGAGAAACCCCGGTATAAGTGTAGCAAACAATAATCAGTATGCTAGAGAATATGCTCAGTAACCAAAGTCCAAAAATCAGCCGGAAAGTATGAGCCCAATGTCAAATAGAAGGAAAGTCAAACCGTCTCTCTCTTTTTTCTCCTCCTCCTGCAGCAGCCCCACTCAGTAGGAGGAGGACAAAAAAGAGAGAGACGGCTTGTCTTTCATTCTATTTGACATTGCACTCATACTCTCTTGCTGATTTTTGGACTTTGGTTACTGAGCATATTCTCTATCTTATTATTGTTTGCTACACTTATACTGGGGTTTCTCAGTTGGTTGGGGTGCAGGGAAGTACTTTATGGTCCATTTGGACCTGAGGGAATGGGCCTGAGGAAGGGGACTTCTCGCCGAAATGTTGCCCCCTACTACCCTCCTCCACCTTCCTTTTTCCCTTTGTGTCCCCCCCCCACACATTTTTTCATTTTGTGCACTCCCTGTCCCCCCTACTATTTTTAAGGATCCACTGACATATTACCCACTTGTGTGACATTTCTCCAAGTTTATTACTGTCATGTACTCACAAATATGATCAATTTGGCATTTAACTTGGTTTACATTTTTCCGTAAATTTGAGAGTGCTGGAACATTAGTTGTGTTATGTATATAAAGCCTGCTTAGGCCCTCCCCTGGCAGAGCGTCTCATTGGCGTTTGTGTGCATGATCATACATTATGCTGTACAGGCAATAAACTACTCATTATCCATGAACCCGTGTTTGCTCTTACATATTTCGGTGTGCAAACAACAACAGTAATAATAGTAAAAAAAAATCTGCAAACCGTGAATCACCCTTTTTGAGATTGATCTGCTGAAATCCGTTGACCAAAGAAACCGGCCGATCCGCGAAGGATCCAAATTCGCAAAAAATATTTGCCCACCTCGACTTCTGATGCTGGAAGACACATTAAAGCCCATTCGCTTCAATGGGCAGTAAGGTGTCCCATTAAGCACTAGAAGGTGCCTTATGGCAGAATAGGGGGGCTCAACTTCAGGTCAGGTTTTAAGGATATCCCAGCTTCAGCACAAGTGGCTCAATCAGCGGCTCAGTCAAAAACTGCACCACCTGTGCTGAAGAAGGGACTGAAGCACAGAACTGAAGCAGGAAGTGATTGAGCGACCTGTGCTGAAGCTGGAATATCCTTAAAACCTGACCTGTTGGGGGAGCTTGAGCACTGGAGTTGAGTGTCCCTATGGCAGAACACTGCTGAATAAATATGGCCCAAAATATATTTTACTTTCAGCAGGAACATGATGTGCTATGATGACTTGCTGGTACATAGTCAGCATCAAAAAAAAAATGTCTTTAATTCCTTGCAACATTTTTTTTTTCTGTATCAGCAGTTTTTTATTTGAAACTGTGATGGCACCAAGCCCAGAGAGCACACGACCTGTGAAAGGTCAAACTATCGACAGATGGAGAAAATATAAATTTAACTTCTTGCAAAGATAAGTAAAGCTTGACGGGAGAAACTGACACTTAAACCCTCAAGGACATTGCTCTGGAATAATATGTTATTTTAATGTCAACTTGTGAAAAAACTGCTTATGTAACTTCACATCATCACCAAAACTGTGAACAATCAATGTGTTGACCACATAATCACCAGCTGTTGTTTAACCCCTATGCTGACCAGCGAACTCTCTGTATGCATTATGGAGACTTCCCGATAATTAGGACAAATATCATCCCTGATAAAAGTAACCACAACCCAATACAAGTCAAAGAAAAGATGAAGAGATCACCCTAGCAGGGGTGGCCAACACCAGTCCTCAAGGGCCACCAACATGTCAGATTTTCAGGATATTCCTGTTTCAGCAGTTATGCAGTCTTCGATTGAGCCACCTATGCTGAAGCATAGATATCATGATAACCCAACGTGTTGAGGACTGGAGTTGGCCACCCCTTCTCTAGTAGGTGAGAATGTAACTGTAGAATACCTACCACCTTGTCCTCCATTATGCTGACAAATAGGCCATCAACATGTTATCCTCCAGGAGACCAGAAAGAGGGTTATGTGCTAAAAATAAATATATTTTAATATACAGGTATGCTCTCCAAAAACTACAACCGCAAGATGAGCAAATATAGAACGTCTTGAACAACAGAATAAAAAAAACTTCCTCGGTGCATTTAATTGGTATTGGGTCAAAGAGCTGCAGGTTGTTTCCTGCAGTATTCATGGTTTATATCTTAAACACTTAGATTGTAAGTTCTTCAGGACTCTATTTCCTAATGTTACTGTTATGTCTTATGCGCATATTTCCATTATGCATTATATTATTATGTCACATGTATTACTGCTGTGAATTAATGTGACAAAATACCCTTTTTGTCTGAAGGGTTCTTGTCTGGGAACCTTAAAACCCACTGTCTTTTAGGGTAAAGCACAGTCACAGGAGCATCCAGCTCTGGTTTAAAGGCTTATTTGCTTTGTCACTCCAGCAGACAAAATCAAGACAAACAACAGAATCAAAATAAATCCTAGCTCTATCTGAGCATTAACTAGACAGCAATTCTCTAGCTATCTTTGGGTGGCTTTCCCACTTACCAAACAAAAAAACAGATATCATAAACCAAACCTGTTGCAGGTCAGTGCCTGTCTGTAGCATCCAGCTCTCTTAGCAGGAATGAGGGGAGAATTGATGCAGCCTGGCCTTTCTTACACTCTGTTAATTAAGTTCAGGTGATCTGCACCTGGCTGTGCTTGCAGAACCTCCCCTGGCTCTTTAAACCTTAGTAGGGCAAAGCATAGTTTGCCAAAGCAGGAGGTATATACAGCTAAACCCCGTTATAACGCGCCTCGTTATACCGCGATTCGGTTATAACGAGGTTTTCCCGTGGCTCCCGTTTTAAAAAAAAAAAAAAAAAAAAAAAAAATTTAAAATTTTTTTTTTTGCCACTGTACAACACTGCACACACTGCACACAACTGCACACACTCACATGCACACACACTGCTCTTGCCACACTGCAACTGCACACACACTGCACACTGCACCCCACTCTCATTGCTCACACTGCCACACTGACACCTGCACACACCTGCACACACTGCACACACACGCTCTGACACCCTGCACACACACTGCACACATGCACACACACTTCTCATTGGACACACTGCACCACACTGCACACTGCACACACACTGCTCATTGCTCACACTGCACACACACACACTGCAACACAACTGCTCATTGGAGACACACTGCCACTGCACACACACTGCTCCTTGCTCACACTGCACCACTGACACACTGCACACACACTGCACACATGCTCATTGGACACACTGCAACACACACTGCACACTGCACACACAGTGCTCATTGACACACTGCACACAACACTGCACACTGCACACACACACCTGCTCATTGCTCACACTGCACACCTGACAACTGCACCACACAACTGCTCATTTGGCCCACCTGCACACTGCACACACCTGCTCATTGCTCACACTGCACCACTGACAACACACACTGCAACACACACTGCACACTGCACACACACCTCCCGCTCATGCTCACTGACACACTGCACACAACTGCACACTGCACACACATGCTCATTGACACACTGCACACACACTGCACACTGCACCACACTGCCATGCCACACTATGACTCACCACCACTACCACCTGCAGCTCACATTGTCACACTGCTCATTGGCACACTGCACCACAGCACACACACTGCTCATTTGCCTCACCACACTGCCACACTGACAACTGCTCATTGACACACTGCACACACCTGCACACTGCCACACCTGCTCATTGCTCACACTGCCACACGACAACTCCACCACACCTGCTCATTGCTCACAACTGACACACTGCACACCCACTGCACACTGCACACACTGCTCATTGGACACACTGCACACCACTGCACACTGCACACACACTGCTCATTGGACACCACTGCAACCACACAACTGCACACTGCACACAACAACTGCTCATTGCTCACACTGCACACCTGACACATGCACACACACCTGTACACTGCACACACACTCCTCATTGCTCACAACTGCACACACACACTCACACACACACTTACAGACACTCACAGACCACTCACACACACTTACGCACACGCACACACACTCCACAACACTCACACGCACTTACGCGCACACTTACGCACACTTACCACACCACAGGACACTCACCACACTCACACACCTTACACACCACTTACACACTCACAGACACTCACAGACACTCACACACACTCACACACACTCACACACACTTACCACACTTACCCACACTACACCACTTACACCACTTACACACACTACACACTTACACACACTTAACCCACTTAGACCTCACAACACTCACGACTCACACACTCACACGACACACACACTGACCCACCCTTACACCAACTTACACACCTTACACACCTACCACACTTGACACTCACAGACAACCTCACACACACCTACACCCCTTCACACACTTACACACACTTCCACTCCGACACTCACACACACTTACACACACACTTACCAACATTACACACACACACTCAGACACGTCACACCCCCTCACCCCACATACCACAACCCAATACACACACCCAACTTTCTCTCCCATATATACATACACACACACACTCTCTCAACTCTACACAGACGGGGGGTGGGGTCGGAGCAGAGGAAAGGCCAGCGACCAGCACCACCACCCGCTCCCCCCCTCCTCCCGCGCAGGCAGCGGGAGCGCCAGCGGTGGGGAAAGAAACCCCCGCACTACCACCCTCCATCGGCAGCGGGATCTGAGGTAAGAGGCGCACCTAGGGCAATCCCCGCTCCCATCTCCTGCCCCGCGGCCTGTCCCGCGGGTGACAGGGGAAGCGGGGACAGGAGGGACATCCCCCTCCCATCTCCTGCCCCGCGGCCTGTCACACTGTGACAGGGGGAAGCGGGACAGGAGGGACACCCCGCTCCCATCTCCTGCCCCGCGCCTGTCCCGCCGCGGTGACAGGGGAAGCGGGACAGGAGGGACATCCCTCCCGTCCCATCTCCTGCCCCGCGCCTGTCCCGCGGTGACAGGGGGAAGCGGGGAGCGGAGGGACATGCCCGCTCCCATCTCCTGTCCCGCGGATGAATATGCGCTAAAGCGCGGCGGCCATTTTTTTTTCTCCGCGACCCCGTTAGTACGCGGTGGTCTCGGGGTGGGACCCCGAGACCCGCGTTATAACGGTTTAGCTGTACCTCCCCTCTACAATGTTCCACCATTCCTCTCACAATACGTACATACCAGGTGGGATTATGGTTACATTTCTTTCTTTCCTAAATGGAATTCTTTATACCAGGCCTGTCAACTCCAGTCCTCGAGGGCCGCAAACAGGCCAGGTTTTCAGGATCCCTACTCAGCACAGCTGGCTCAATTAGTGGCTCAGTCATACTGGCCACTAATTGAGCCAGCTGTGCTGAAGTAGGAATATCCTGAAAACCTGGCCTGTTTGCGGCCCTTGAGGACTGGAGTTGGACAGGCCTGCTTTATACAAAACCACTTAACAGTTCTTAAATAAAGTACCTACAGTTTAAAGAAACAAGACATGCTCTTAACATTGAACCTCAGGAATTGCAAGAAGACAGGCATAAAACTGCTAGCAATCAGCGACTGCTGAAATGTTCTACTTCTGTAAAAGTTGTTTCATGTGTTCATTTGGTAAAGCTGCACCACTAATATATCTCATCATTATCTTCAGCCCTTGTCAAGCCACTACTGGATAAAGGCCTCCCCAATGATCTTCCAGGTATTGTGACTGCAAGCCCCTTTTGAATTAAATCAATTGGGGAATGAAGATGGGATGGAGCACATTTTGAAGAAACAAGACAATCTTTCAAGGGAACCTTCCACTGCGCCTCAGGAGGAAATTTTTTGACCAGCATATTCTGCCTGTGGTCACATATGGATGTGAAACTTGGACCGTAAGGCTAAGGCCCCGGTCACGGCGCTGTAAGCTCGCCCTCGCGTTTTGGTGCGCGTTCCGGCGATTCCCCGGTCTGCCAGCTCACTGCAGAGCAGAGACCGGGGGGGGGGGCGTGGCGGAGGGTGACGGGGGCGCGGCAATGACGTCACCCGGCAGGTTCGCCAACTCATCTTGGCTGAACCGCCGGGGGGCGTGCCTAGCCGCTCGACGCGAGTTCCTGCTCTCAATTCTATTGAGAGCAGACGTAGCTCTCGCGCGAGCGCTGCGGCCCCCCCTCGCAGCGGGCCCGGCGCCATTGCGGGGAGGGCTCTCGTGAGCGCAGCGTCCGCCACAGCGGACGCTGTAGCAGCCAGCGGGGGCAAGGCCTTATTGTGATGATAATTCAGAAGCTTCAAGGCAACCCAAAGATGTATGGAGAGATGTACGCATGTATCACTCGAAGAGACAGGAAAAAGAATGAATGGGTTCAAAGCCAAACAAAAGTCTGTGACATCATCACACAGGTGAAGAAATTAATAGGCAGCGGGCCGGACATATCGCAAGAAGAAATGATCATCCTTGGACAAAGATTGTATTCAACTGGATTCCAAGGGAAATTAAAAGGCCAAGACATCGACCAACAGTAAGATAGGAGTATGAGATGAGAACATGTGTTGGAGCGACGTGGAGAAGAGAGGCTGTAACCACAGTACCTGCAAGATCATTGCGGAGGCTTCATCCAGCAGTGGATCGACAAGGGCTGAAGAGGATTTTTATATATACAGGTAGTCCTCGGTTATCCGACACAATGCGTTACTCAAAATGGCGTTGTAAAGCGAAACGTTGTAAAGTGAAACACGTTTTCCCATAGGAACACTGTTTAAATGAAAGGTTACGTTCCTGAAGGCATTTTTAACACTAAAATACACCAAATATTTTATGCAGGCAATAAGATACGCAGCACACACATAAATTATATAGTGTGTATATACTGTATTATAT
>WSYH01001355.1:0-126205 GCA_036426205.1 Ascaphus truei
TGTGTGTGTGTGTGTGTGTGTGTGTGTGTGTGTGTGTGTGTGTGTGTCTGTGTGTGTGTGTGTGTGTGTGTCTGAGTGTGTATCTGAGTGTGTGTCTGAGTGTGTGTCTGGGTGTGTGTGAGTATGTGAGTGAGTGAGTGAGTGAGTGAATGTGTCTGTGAGGACGTCTGTGTGTGTGTGTCTGTGTGTGTGTGTGTCTGGGTGAGTGAGTGAGTGTGTCTGTGAGTGTCTCTCTCTTTCTCTCTCTCCCACTCTCTCTCTCTCCCACACTCTCTCTTTCCCACACTCTCTCTCTCTCCCACACTCTCTCTCTCTCCCACTCTCTCTCTCTCCCCCACACTCTCTCTCTCCCACACTCTCTCTCTCTCCCACACTCTCTCTCTCCCACACTCTCTCTCCCTCCCACACTCTCTCTCCCTCCCACACTCTCTCTCCCTCCCACACTCTCTCTCCCACACTCTGGAACTGGATACCTTATTTACCCTATATATCTTAACTGCCCTATAACTCCACCGAAATAACCTATACTGCTTTCTTCCAGATCTAACTCTCGAGCTTCACACAGGAGACATCTGAATCCCCCCTAACCCAGAAGATAGGTGGGGAACACCTCACCTCCAATGTATAACATTGCAGGAATGAGGGTTGCTGGACATTGAGGGACTGCGGATCAGGTAAGATCCCAGGCGGGATTGCGGATTTAGATATTGTGACGCGGGTGCGTCCAGGCACTGGTTAAGGGGTTCAGGAAACTAGTAATTCACATCTGGCATTTTTTTCTAGATCTGACATTTACACACACACATATGTACACATGTAATTATGTAACAAAGACTAATTGTAGTAAAGTATAAATGTAATACAATAAATAAATTGTTATGTCAAAAATGAATGATGTTCTTACTAGGAATTTATTAAATTAAAAAAAAACAGGACTGGGGGCAGGGCTAATGGTGGGCTGGGGCGGGGCTAATGGTGGGCTGGGGGCAGGGCTAATGGTGGGCTGGGGGTGGGGCTAAGTGGCGAGTAAATTTTTTGGTGATTTGTCGACAACTGTATATATAGATAGATAGGGCTCGACAAATGCACTCGCCCGCACGCCAAGGGCAAGTGTATTTTGGCCGCTGTCGAGTGCTTACTGTGGGGTCCAGCGATCTCCATCTTCTCCCCTGCAAATTGTACTCTTTCCCCTGCAGGTCCTGAAAATTGGCTATGCGGCGGCAAATGACACCGCATTGCCATGGCAACGGGGCGCTATGTGACATCCCATTGCGTGTGGCTATTTTTTCAGGACCTGCAGGGGAAAGAGTATAATTTTCAGGGGAGAAGACGGCGATCGCCGCACCACGCCGCCGGACCCCAACGCAGGTAAGAGTCATGAGGGGGGGTGACTTACTTTGGGGGGGGTGAGCAAGTGGGTTTTTCCCTCGTTTGTCGAGCCCTATATATATATATATAGTGACAAAGTCACTGACTCAGTAGGCTGGAATGGAGGATATATGTACCATCCAGCACTCAACCAGAACCTACTGCATGCACCTGCAGCCTGATTAAGCAGGATTCTTGAGAGACTGCAGGTTCAAAAGACACAGGAAGCTGGCAGACTGTGAGCCAGAGCCAGAGAGAGAGACTGTTTTCCTCAGAGAAGGGAGGAGACAGGTGTGCACCCCAGCTACCAGAAGCTGGTTAAAGTAGCTGGAAGAGAGTGAGAGACACTGCTGAGAGTCGTTCTGAAGCAGTGTAAAGAAGCTGGTAAAGAGTGAGTGACACTGCTGAGAGAGTCGTGCTGAAGTAGTGTAAAGAAGCTGGTAAAGATTGAGAGACACTGTCGAGAGAGCCGTGCTGAAGCAGTGACGTCTTCGCCACATGGACTAAGATAAGCAAAACCCTTTCTATTGTATACAAAGACTGTGCTGTTACTCTATTGCCTATGCCAGGGCATGTTTTGGGCTGACAACCGGCTTAGCTGGTGGCCTTGATAGTAAAGGCCTGAAGAAGTCAGTTAGTTCCCTGACAGGGATAGGTATTTATTTATGCTTTTGATTTTGGTTTGGTTTTCTTAAAGGGACAGTGGGCCTGTGAATACGTTACTTAACCGGTATAAATAAACCCCATGTAAATAGAAATACAGTGATTCCAGTCTTATTTTGGGATTAAAGAGACTGCAACGTGGTGTGGCCATCACTATATATTTATACATATATATAAATATATATATACAATCCACAGCTTGCACTCAAAGTACTTGCATATAAAACAGGTGCTAGTCTCAAATAATAATGTAAACAATATTACCATCCTTGCGTCCGGTAAAGAAAGACTGCACTCATATCCAGTATATCACAAAAAACTGTAATAGGCATAGGTACAAAAATAGGACTTATGCCAAATACAGTTTTTGTATATATGTGCAGTACTCGACAAATGCACTCGCCCGGTCGCCAGGGGAAAGTGCATTTAACCCCCTGTCGAATGCCACTGCTGTGCTGCGGCTCATTTCAGGATGCCAGGATGCGATCAAGCGGGTTACCTAGCAACGCAGGATGCCGGAAGAATAACCCAGCCGCAGATATACCTTGGAGGCACTGCAGTGACGCTACGCCACGTACCAATGCAGGCGCATACAGGCACGCCCTCCCGCACTAATGATCTCCTATCATCTTCTGGTACCAGAGGCGGGAAGAGGCCTGGAGATTGTTACTTTGGCTGGATGTGTCTGCGGAGCGGCGCTGTGTGGCTGGAGGAAGTGCTGCTCGTGTTGCTGCTGCCTCCGTGTGTATCGTGGGTGAGGCAGACGGAGGGAGGCCCCCCCCCGGTGGGATTCCTTCACACTCATGGCAGGTAAGAGAGAGAGAGGGGGTGAGGGGAGAGAGAGATGCAGCATACCACTGCAGTGAGCCGGCTTCAGCCATAAGAGCAGCCGCCCGGTAACTGCTATATTTCATCTCCTGTCGGCACCGCTGATAAGAGGGAAAGAGAGGAATTTGAGAGGGTGGATGCTCGCACTCGCAGAGGGGAGGGGGTTGGTGTCTGTGTCGGTGTGTATACGTGTGTGTGTGTAAGGGGGAGAGTGTCACCCACCCCCTCTCTCTGTCTCTCTTTCAACCTGTCTCCACCTGTCACCCTGTCTCCCCCTGTCACCCTGTCTCCCACTGTCACCCTGTCTCCCTCCATCTCACACACACTCTCTGTCTCACACACACACAAACACACACACACACACACTCTGTGTCTCTCACAAACACACACAAACCCTCTCTCTGTGTCTCACACACACACACTATCTTTGTGTCTCTCTCACACACACACACACACACACACACACACACTCTCTGTGTCTCACACTCTGGATCTGGATATCTTAATTACCCTATATATCTTAACTAACCTATACCTACACGAAATAACCTATACTGCTTTCTTCCAGATCTGACTCTCAAGCTTCACATAGAAGACATTGGAATCCCCCCCAACCCAGAAGACAGATAGGGAACACCTCCCCTCCAACATATAACATTGCGGGAATGAGGGTACCTGGACATTGAGGGACTGCGGATCAGGTAAGATCCCAGGTGGGATTCCTGCTTTAGAAATTGTGAAGCGTGGACATCCAGACACTGGTTAAGGGGTTCAGGAAACTAGTCATTAACATGTGGCTTTTTTTTCTAGATTAGTGAGGTCATCCGATATTTGCACACACACACACATAACTATATAACAAGGACTAATTGTAGTAAAGAATAAATATAATACAATAAATAAACTGTTATGTCAAAAACAAATGTTATTATTAGTTCATTCTAGGAATGTATTCAATTTCTTTTTTTAAAGGCGGGGCTGGGGGCGGGCTAAGTGGCGAGTAGATTTTTTGGTTCGGCAAGTAGATTTTTGGGTGATTTATATATATATTCTGTGGCAGGTCGGCCTTGCGGCAGGATCAGTAAGACACTAGACATGCTATGAAACGTTAACTGTAGTGGTTTATTAGCCACAAACAAATAAACTCTGGGTGCACTGTCCCTTTAAGAAACCAAAATCATACAAAATAAACACCTATTCCCTTTAGGGAAAGCAAACTACACCATAGCTTTCGCCCTCACTAACTGCATGGCCAGCTAAGCTGGTTCCTGAGCCAAAACATGCCCTGGCATATGCAACAGTGTAACACAGTCTCTACATACAACAATAAAGTGTTTTTGCTTATCTGTCAGTCCTTTGGAGCAGCCATCCCTGCTTCAGCATGGCCTTGTCGTCCTTCTTCTTAGGGGAACTCAGCCGCACCTTGAGCCCAGAGAAACTCCTCTGTAGGTCCTCTTTACCAGCTTCAGAAGCTGAGGAGCAATTCTATCTCCCCCCAACCCCCTCCTTCTCTGGGGAAAACAGTCTCCCTGTCTGGAAGCTTCCTGTGTCTTTTTAAAATACTTCCTCATTCAGTTCATTCAGACCAGACTGATTAATTAGGCAGCACCTGCATTAGCCATTCCAGTGAGGATTAACTCTCTGTGAGCTGGAAAAGTACACTTACTGCACTGTTCCAGCACATACATACATATATACATATATATATATATATATATATGGCCTATGCTAATTCTGGCATGATGCTCTCCCTGCCCTATTAGCATAGTAGATGGGGGTCTGCATTTTCAGAGCAGAACCAAAATTCCATATACACTGTAAATAACTTCATAACTTCAGTTCAGTGTTACTTACTGGCACGCGAGACATATTAATACATTCCGTCACGCATGACGCTCCCAATGAGACTAAATATTACTGTGTAATACTAAAATTAAGAGAGATATTAATATCTGTCTGTTAGGACCGGCTAAACATCAGGTGTCTGTAACCGTTAGTTGCGGATCAGTCCCACGAATACACATATGTAGTTTTTAGCACGTTCAGCCGAGGACATCTCATAATATTCTTATATTTAATAAGGTCACTCATTCTGTAGCCCCACTCCTAAATCAGAGGCGTTTGGCCAGTCTACCACATGGGGGGTCTGGCAGGATACTATGGTTTGTAAGTGTGAGTTATAACGCTCACAAACCACTCCAGCTTCCTGCAAACAGGTAGAGTGGCTGAGCCTTTAATCAGGGGGCTGCTTCCTAAACATTTGGTTGATCTCCTGACCATTTGCATTTAGTAGGCAGGCATCTTTGAGGGTAACTTAAACAAAGGGCTAGAATCACTGTTCAACTATTAACCCTTTCAGCCCCAGTGTGTGTGTGGTGCAGACACTGGCCCAGAAACAATACATTTTTACAGGGGAATAAACAGTTGGATGGCTGAAGCAAGGCAAAACCACATTACTGGACCCCAGTCCAGTTAACCCCTTGCTTCCCAGGTGAGAGTAGAGGGTGGCCAAATGGGGTGTAACCCCTTTAATCCCGGGCCAAATCCTCTCTATCGTCACATTGTGCCCCCTTTCTGCTGCCCCAGTCTGCACATGCGCAGTATGCTACTTCCGTTTCATAAGAAGTCACAACTCAACCCATTTTATCCCATGAGATATTCCAATGAGCTACCGTCAGCTAAGAAGAACTTTTTAAAAGTTTGCTGGTTGTTTGCCAAATAAAAGTATCCAGTATGAAATATGGGTTTTGCTGGAGAGGAGAAAAGAGGAAGCATAGAAAAGAAAAACACAGAGTGCACCAAAGGTGAAGAATTAAATGTATTCTAGCAGTACAAAATAAAGTGAATATGGCCTTACATCTAAAGTGTCAGCAATTCAGCGGATGGTTAAAAAGATATGTCCATGCTGCCTAATTCTTGATCCAAGAGGGTAAGAGACAGAGTGAGTCTTAGAGCTGTATATCCCGCATGCTGGGATCAGCTGTTACTCAGTGAGGAAGATAAGAAAATGAAAGAGAGGAAAGAAGAGTGATACATGTGAACACACCTCATATACCTGGGGAATAAGCCAAGACCAAAATAAAACCACACAGATCAATAGCCTGTCAAAATACCAAATCAACTTAATTGCCAGCAGAATGAAGGAACAATACGAGATGGTCTGAACAAAATGAAACCAGCTCTCAAAGAAGAAACTGACACCTTCCTTCCTTCACAGAAACTACACCCTGGCACTAGCTGCTGAAGGTAAAAGACCCAAAGCAGAGTCAGACTCTGTTCCAGTACAGACTGAATACCCACAATCTAGAAATAGAGACAGAAATGGAAGCTCAGAGAGAGCCCAGTGTTCCAGTTTTATGAGCAGGGAAAGGTGGAAGACACATTTCCTGTGGGACGGCACAAAATACTCCAATGTGAACAGCGCTCAATTCCACAAATTCAGCTCAGATCCAAAATGTTACCAATATAGAATAGAAACAAAAGAAAGGGATCCTCTTAGGAGAAGGAGAATCTACAGCACATTATATCAGCACCTATCACAGACAGAGATACCCCTTAAATTCTGCGTCCCTATTTTTAACTATTGAGCATGGGCCTTTTAAATAATGTAACCTGTCCCCCTTTATTACATGCTTTGGCAATACTGGAATGCATTCCGTTTTGCCAATAAAGCTAATTTCACTTTCCAATGGAAAACTCCCCCTATCTGTACAGCTTTATTGTACAGGGAAGCAACATAACCTTGTAGCCTTGAGCCCCCTCACCATTCTTCTCCCTTCCCCACCACAACCTTCCACCAATAGTATACAATAACCACGGACACCGACCTGCAGGTAAAAATGGCCACAGCTTTATTCAACCAGAACGTTATACAAACATTTAACAAACTACTTTACCCTGCCAGAGTCCCCAAACCTATTCACAGACCAGCAGCACCCAGCTGTGGCCACATCCTCGCTGAGCACCTGGCTCATTACAACTTTACAGACCGTAATCAGGCAGTTCCCTGTACCCACCGCCCAACAGATACAGCTCCCTCTCACCAACTGCCCCACAACAGCTTTCCCGACCTAGGACTAGAGTTTCTACTGGGGTGTTTCCCCCCCCCCCCCCCGACCACCCGCCACCCATGTCGGCCACCTTGCGAGCCCCCTTCCTCAGTCTTTCAGTGCTTGCGCTGCCTCCGCTGCTCCCCTCTGCACACCCTCCCTGTGCCCCCTACACTGCTGCGCCCATGGGCAGCTGCTCCACTCCCCCCACCCCACCCCCCTCTAGTTCCACCTCTAGGCAAAAAATTTTTTGACATATAATGAACACTATTTCCCATGCTTTAGTTCAAGGTTAATAAGTACCATAATTACAGAAAATAATTAAACCAATTAATTTACCCATTAATCACGTGTAATTTGATCATTTTTTAGTGATTTCAATTAAAGTAGCATTCGAAGCAGGGGGGTACTCTGGAGCTAAAACACATTATTATTTTATCTAGGGGCCCTCCTGTTTCCTAAGATACTAAACAGTGTAGTTACCAGTGTCTCTGGGCCCAATAGGGGAAACAAAATGGCCAGGCAATCTTGCCGTTTCCATGTCCTACAAAAAGCCGCATAAACAGCCTGGAAATATAGATTTATTAATATTAGTATTTTATATTTTTTACTGTATTTGTCTTAATTTCTAGCGGTAAACACCCCTCCCTTATTAATAATAATAATAATAATAATAATAATAATGCCTCACAATTACAGGTTAGTGCGCGGTACGCAGCACATAGGACTGTTACAGATACCCTGCCCAGATGAGATTACAATCTGATTTGGTGCCTGAGGCACAGGGAGATAAAGTAACTTACCCAAGGTCACAAGGAGTATGAAATGAGGAGTGTAAAAGATAAAATTCACTGAGAAAAAGTGGTAAGGTAAACAATATATACAAATATTACACTATAAAAAGGAATCCAAAAATACAATTATTTTTAAACCTTCTGCATAGAGTTTGTAGATTATCCCATAAGGGACATAAAAGAACGATGCACTGCTCTTTATTCCCTTATAGGATATCTACAAACAAAAATAGAAACAGCGCAGAGCACTGCCACAAATAAATCTGGAGAAGGCTCACATTAGAAAAATGAAAAAGTTTATTAGATCATAATAGACCCCTGATACAATAAAAACGCACTGACGTGTTTCGGGCCGTGCACAATTTATCAAGGTGACACTGTCTCTGGTTTTAAATATTATGACTGGACCAAAATTTCAAGTGTAACTCTAAAGTGTGTGTTCTCAGTATTGGGTGGTTTGTCCGTGATCGCTACTTACCTAGTGGCCACAGTCACCCCCTAGACACAAGCTAAATGAACCCCTGATTTTGGAGTATTATTGATTCTATAAGAATTACCCCAGCATAATAAGAGGTTCTCTCCTTGAACCGGAGTAGTAGTTGTGATTATATGTCCGTAAAACTATTGCATTTATAACATATTAATAAAACAAACTGATACCGTGTGAATACTCTGGAACACCGGAATTGAACTACGGTTCTCATTTTTTAAAACCCCTGCATAGTTGGCATGGTATTATGAAAAATTATATATCTACCAAACTAGACATGGACTATATTGCATTTTATACTTTTTTTTTAGCATTATTATTATTTGTGTAATCAACCAAATTTACAGCCCAATTGTAATTCTATCACACGAATGAAAAATGTTTTAAACGTTAGTTCACGCAACTGAGTACCAAATATAAAGAAATATGTTTTCCACAAACAGCTGAAGGTGTTTTTCAAAGGTGATGTTGCTGCATATTTGTGCCTTGCACAACCACTGTATGGGTGCGCACTGCTTCTTGTTTGCATCTGACTTTAATAGCACTAGTGTTATAAATGATATTCTCTGTCTCCACTTTTGTGGAATTAATGTGTTTTCTTGATCTGATTTTGATATTTGTGATAATGTTGCAGCAATAACTCGTTTAGTTTCAGCACACATAGAATATATCGATTTCCGTATTGCACCGGATTTAAAGAACACAAATGTTGGAGTACTTTTTGGAGTACAGTACTTCTCATCAACATGTTAATAGAGGACTTTGGTGCAAGTTATTACTTTTAATTAGACTTACATTAAAACTATACTACCCATTTACATGACCTGCTAGGATCGCACAAAATTCCTTTAGAATCAGAAATAAGTGCTGTTGACAATATTGTCCAAAATAATATAACACATAACATTACATTTGGCCCATAAAGTAAACATTGTTTCTCATGAACCTTTGATGCACTAAATTATAAATGATTATATCTGTATTAGACCGCCAGTAATGCTGTGCCCTGTCAATCATTTCAGCAGAGTGACCACATGCCACAATTAGTATACTGCCAGAGTAATCTGCATCTGTTTTTCGAATGTGTACAAGTTTGAGCTTTACATAAAAGTAAATTCTATGCAAATGGTATGTAAACATACAGTAACTTTAAAACTGTTGCAATAAAAGCTATATATCATTATATCATTAAGAGAAACACACAACCTAATGTACATGTATGTGTCTCAATACTTGCCCCAATTGATTTAATTAACACGTACCTTTTTTCCATAGCAGAGATATAAAAACAGTCAATCTTAAGGGGAATTGACCAATTCAGCAGCTACCAGCTTTGCAGAATGAGCAGTACTGTAAAGTCTCCAGGTTGTGCAAGGTTGTTCCATAAATGCTTCTTGAAACTAACTCCACCTCTACCAGCCTGATCTCTATCTTTAGGTGTAAATGCTTGTCACAAACAGATAACAATATTAACATGGTGGTTAAAGAGCAGCCCCATGAAATATGTTCTTCAGGACTATAACATCCCTATATTGGACTAAGGGGCTTATTCTATATCCGCCGAAGTGGCTGACTTCAATCGGAAATTGAAGCTGCAAAACTGCCGCACTGGCGATATTGCATGGAAACCCCCATTTAAGTAAAGGGTGCTTTGCCTGCAATAGTGCCTAAACAACACTCTTACAGCTAATACAAAAGGCCCATAAGACCCCACAATATAAAAGAATTCAGAATGTTTAGAGCAAAAGAATTTAAAGCTACTTGACAAGTGACAGATCTACAGTAAGTAAACCCTGACACATTTGCCAAGCCTGTAAAAAAGAAGGAAACTGGATACAATACTACAGGTGTTGATTTTGAAAAACAGCAAAGGATGTCCAGTATGAATTGTACTACAGGGAACAGAGCATTTCTTGCAGCGCATATACATAGTAACTCTATACAGGCATTGGATGGCCCTCCGCTGCCTTAAAATCAACATGGCTAAAACAGAGCTCCTCATACTTCCTCCCAAACCTGGCCCTACTACCTCCTTCCACATTACTGTTGGAACTACGATCATTCACCCAGTAGCCCAAGCACGCAGCCTAGGGGTCACACTCGACTCCTCTCTCACATTCGCCCCTCACATTCAAAACATTTCTAAAACCTGTCGCTTTTTCCTCCGCAATATAACAAAGATACGCCCTTTCCTCTGTTGCTCGACTGCTAAAACTCTGACTCAGGCCCTCATTATCTCCCGTCTTGATTACTATAACCTCCTGCTGTCCGGCCTTCCCGCCTCTCACCTGTCTCCCCTACAATCTATCCTAAACGCTGCTGCCAGAATCACTCTAGTCTTTCCTAGATCTGTCTCAGCATCTCCCCTCATGAAATCCCTCTCCTGGCTTCCGATCAAATCCCGCATCTCACACTCCATTCTTCTCCTCACTTTTAAAGCTTTACACTCTTCTGCCCCTGCTTACATCTCAGCCCTAATTTCTCGTTATGCACCATCCAGACTCTCGCGTTCTTCTCAAGGATGTCTTCTTTCTACCCCCTTTGTATCTAAAGCCCTCTCCCGCCTTAAACCTTTTTCACTGACTGCCCCACACCTCTGGAATGCCCTTCCCCTCAGTACCCGACTTGCACCCTCTCTATCCACCTTTAAGACCCACCTTAAGACACAATTGCTTAAAGAAGCATATGAATAGCACTGTGAATATTCTGAACACATGATACATAAAGCTTGGCCCCCTGCAGATGCACTTACCAGAACTCCCTCCTACTGTCTCTGTACGTTCTCCCTACCTACCAATTAGACTGTAAGCTCCTCGGGGCAGGAACTCCTCTTCCTTAATGTTACTTTTATGTCTAAAGCACTTATTCCCATGATCTGTTATTTATATTATCTGTTATTTATTTGATTACCATATGTATTACTACTGTGAAGCGCTACACTACCGACACGCTTTATTGCGCATCGGCCAGATCCGCAAGCCGGGAGATTTCCCGGCTTGCTAGTGGCCGCCCCTCGGCGTGACGCGCGGTCACGCGTCTTCGGGAGCCTGCGCCCCCTGCACGCGCGTCCAGGGCTCCCCGAGGGAGCCCTGGTGTCCCGCGATGTGGGGGACGGCGGCAGGGGGTTCCGGGGGACCCGGCGGACCCGGCGGACCCGGCAGCGGTAGGGAGAGCGCCCCGATCGGAGGGCGCTCTTCCGCTGCTTCGGCGCGCGCCCGTCACCCTCGGGCGCGCGCCAGGCTACTGCTGCGGCCAAGAACGGGCAAATGCTCGAATAAACTTGGCCGCAGCAGTAGGTACATTAATGGCGCTATATAAATAAAGACATACAATACAATACAATACCCCGCATTAACGTACGCAATGGGTTCAGAGCATGTACGTAAAGCGAAAATGTACTTAAATTGAAGCACTACCTTTTTTCCACTTATCGTTGCATGTGCTGTACTGCAATCATCATATACGTGCATAACTGATGTAAATAACGCATTTGTAACAGGCTCTATAGTCTCCCCGCTTGCGCACAGCTTCGGTACAGGTAGGGAGCCAGTATTGCTGTTCAGGACGTGCTGACAGACGCATGCGCAAGCTGCCATTTGCCTACTGGGCGATATGTCCTTACTCACGAGTGTACTTAAAGTGAGTGTCCTTAAACCGGGGTATGCCTGTATTGTATTTTACACAGAAACATAAGAAATATGAGACAAGAAACAAAGACACAAGGGATGTGCAGACTTTTCCCCAAAAACATTTGAACTTTGCAAAAATTTGGACATTTTTTCTATTAGCCAAAAAATGAATTTTTTCCTGGTAGTTTTCCAAATAAAAGTATCCACAGCCTGAAATATTGGTTTTGCTGGAGAGGAGAAAAGAGGAAGATAAAAAAAGAGCAGAAAGAGAGAGAAAGAGAGAGAGAGTAGTGGAGACAAAGAAAGCAGGAGATGGGATATAACGATGCTCAACTCAAGACAGGAATTGGCCCAGAGGGCTGAAGTAAGAGTCCTGAATTAGGTTTAGAGTAGTTGGGGTCACAGGCTGGGATCGAAACAGGCAGCAATGGAGCAAGGTCGGGATCATAGACAATGGTCAAGGCAGGTAGCAGAGATACAAGGTCAGAGGCACAGGCTGGGGTCAGCAACAAAGAATCCACAGGAACAGGGCACAGGAACAGTCGGCGTCCGGAAACACATGGAAATAAAAATCATGCTCGGGCAGGGGCTGGGAGTAGCTGCCTATTATTTAAAGCCATGGGACAGGTGTAGCCAATAACTAGCTCTAGAAAAAAGTTTGCCAGGAATCAAGATGGCTGCAATGGCTACCTAAGGGCAAGTTCCAGGAAAACCCTAGACCGGAACCCTTACACTTCCCTCCTGGGTGACACCGAAATTGTTTCCACCGATCAGTCCGATCATCCTCTTTTGGTACTTTTTCCATATAGTGAGCATGATCTCCGGCACTACGTTGCGGGGTTCTTCCAGTCCGCTCTTCACTACCCCACTTGGGCATTCAGAATCGCAGCAGGCCCTCTTCCACTGGTCATATCTCAGCAGCGCTGTCTCCCAATCCCCATAAACTGCTAACCCTATGCCTTTTGTTGGCCTCGCACCAGAGGGCCGCAGGGCTATCTTTTCTTCCTCATTCGTTATCTCTATTAGAAGCTGGTTGGTTAATATCAAAGGATAGTTTTCCTTTTATTGGCAGCTGTCCGAGACCAGGACGATGCTGAGGGACGGAAAATGTTCTTATGTTAAAAAAAGGCAGAGGTTATATGAAAAAATATTTGGAAAGGTGATTAAAAATTAGAAGGAATTTTTGATTACAATTTGGATTTTTAGGTCACTTGATAGAGAAGGTTTGAGATGGGGTTTTTTTTTGTTTTGTTTTGTTATTAAGATTTCTCTGTTTGAATGGAGGACAGGACAGGTGCTTGTTTATTTCTCTAAATGAAATGTCTCTGTTGCGTTTTCAAACAGCAGAAATGTTGCATTTCACCACAACAAAATGGCAAATTTAGAACACAGTTTGTTGAGAGGGGAATGGCAAATTAAGATTAGTAAAATTTGATATGGTTAGGCAAATTGAGAAGGAATGTTTTTTTGTTTGTTTTTTTACAAATTTAAAGAAATTTAGCAATACTGTTGTTACTATAAAAAGTTTGTAACACAGAATTCAAGATTTTATTTGTATGTACTGTATACTTTGAACCACTTGAGATTGAGAATGATCTAAATCGCACAATTGAACCTGCTGTTCCTGAAATTGGGAATGAACTAATTGGATTTGTGAATGACCCAGATCACACAAATGAGCCCGATACTCCTGAACTTGCGGAGAACCTGATTGTAGTATAGGCAATCCAAAGGCTGATGTATCCAATGGATTATATGAACTGGAATCCAGTTCCTGTGTAAAATGTTGTGTAAGTAAATCCATATTTAGACTTGACTCGATACCAGCACTATCACCCACCAGTATATCAGGAAGAGGGGATCCTGCTGACAACAGTGATGTCATTGCTTTGATGCAATTCCTTTACTGTGTGTTAAATAAATCTTCACTCTCCTTGTTTTTTTAAAGTAAAGCATCTCATCAGGGCAATCTTTCTGATGTATCTATTTAGATCAACAAATAAGTTGAATTTATTAGGTGCACTACTTGGAGAAAATGAAAGACCTTTATCTAAAAGTGAAGTGATATGTGCTGATAACACAAAGCTTGACAAATTGAAAATACCGTGACTCTCCGGCATCAATGTCCTTAGTCTGTTCTCTTTCTTTCTTTGCTGGCGCTGCCCTGCTCTTCCTCCTCGTTGCTTCTTTTTCTGCGTTGTGAGATGAAACCTTGTTGTTTTGGGTGTCTGTCCCACAGGGGATATATCTTCCCTTTCTCTTTGGTTTCCTCCTGATTGACCATCTTTAAAAAAGAAGCAGTATGAGAGGTCGCTTGGGTAGAACTTAATATTTGTTTGGTATCCTCTCTATTTTGAGTTTTAGGTATAGCTCCATTTATATGATCTCTATCCTTATTGCTCGATTTTGAACTAGGAGAATCCTCTTGCAATATTTCAAATCTACTATCTGTATTGCAATTATAAGGAGATATTTGGGCATCCTTTTTAACCCTTTTTGGTTATCCTTAGAGGAATCAATGATATCCTGTACTTTAGGAGCCTGAGTATGGTACTGATCTCTACTTTTCTCTCTTTTTTTCAAATATTTTTGTCCACGTTTGTGTGGAGTATAATAACGATAAAAATAGTGTGTGCGGTCCCAAAAATCTTGTAATGTCCCAAAAGTGTGAATACAATTCTCTCTGCAGCTCCTCACTCTCCCGTGATCAGCGGGGCAAACAACCGAAGCAATAGAACCATACAGCTGCGGCTAAGCTTATTCTAAAGCTTAACCGCAATTTTCTTTGCCTTTTTATTTTTTGCGCCGAAATTGGCCGCGCGCCAGCCGCATCTTGCAGCCGTTTCTCCCGATCAGCGCTAATGGCGCTGAACAAAGGAAGCGCCTCCGGTGCTGGAAAAAAAAAAGCCCGCGTCTGCACGCGTTTTAAAAATAGCCGCGGTGGCGGCCGCTTTAGACTAAGGGCGGTCGCCACTGTATAGCAGGGCGCAAAAGAAGAAAAAAACACACTATTAGTATAAACTTAAAAATGATTAATATTTATAAGTAGCTGAGAGACTCACTATAGGGGTTGTTATTTCAGTAGTTACTGACCGGCCGGTCTGAGTTGTTAGAGGCAAACATTGGTTTGCTTCTACACTCATTACTTTTTGGTGCAGTTATTTTCATCTGCTAAGCATTTAGTACCAGCTTTTCATTACATGTTTCCACATTATAGTTCAGTAATATTTTCTCCTCTCAGACCAATTTAAATTTAGTAACAGCCTATTTCAGCTTGTTATGTTTGTCTTTAAGGAGTTTTAGCACTATCCCACAGCAGGCAGGACACCACCGCTCCCCTTTTTAACTTATGTATGTCTATTTGTGATTAATACATTTTGTTACTTTTGTATGCTAGAGTGCTATCAGGGGATTCTTTTTTTCTGTGTTGGTTTTTATATATATATAATACTAGCTGAGAGACCCGGCGTTGCCCGGGATGTAAATGCGTAATAGGTAGTATTATTTATAAATCGTGGAACAATAGGTGAGTATTTGTTGTAAAGGTTGGATAATAATGTTGAAAAGAAAGATGGAATAAAATGTAATACGATGTTGTTTAAAAATGGTTTATTGTAAACACACCACAGTACAATGTATATTTTGGTGACATAACAGATGTAAAAATGTGAGGCGTGTGTCCTGCTAGGGTGTGAGGCGGCAGGTGGAGCGTGGGTTGTGAGTGCTGTCTGTGAGTGGGGGTCCTGCTAGGGTGTGAGGCGGCAGGTGGCGCGTGGGTTGTGAGTGCTGTCTGTGAGTGGGGGTCCTGCTAGGGTGTGAGGCGGCAGGTGTCGCGTGGGTTGTGAGTGCTCTCTGTGAGTGGGGGTCCTGCTAGGGTGTGAGGCGGTGGGTCAGTGATGTCGGTGCGTAGGGGCGGGAGGCAGCAGGTGTGTGTGGCGGCAGGTATGTGTCGAGTGTGGCGGGAGTCTGTTGAGTGCATGCAGCGGCTGTGAGGCGGTGGGTGAAAGGCAGAGGCGGGCGGAGTAAGGGCGGGTGAAAGGCAGAGGCGGGTGGGCGCGAAAGCAGAGGCGGGGAGGCAGGAAGGCGGGCAGGAAGGCGAAGATTGGTGGGAAGGGGGGGAAGGGTGTGGGAGGGGGGGAAGGGGGTAGGGTGTGGGAGGGGGGAAGGGTGTGGGAGAGGGGAAGGGTGTGGGAGGGGGGAAGGAGGTGGGAGGGGGGAAGGGGGTGGGAGGGGAGGAGGGGGAGGGAAAGGGGACACGAGGGAGAGGGAAACGGGGATGGGCCGGAGGGGAGAAGGGGGGGAGGGGACTGCGAAAGGGGAGAGAGGGGGGGAGAAAGGGGAGCGGGGGGGGGAGGAGAAAGGGAAAGGGGGGGGGAGAAAGGGCGGAGCGGGGGGGGGCGAGCAAAGGGAGCGGGGGGGAGAAAGGGGGCGGGGGGGGAGAAAGAAAGGGCGCGGGGGGGAGAAAGGGGTGGAGCGGGGGGGGAGAAAGGGGGCGGGGGGGAGAGAAAGGGAGCGGGGCGGGTTCTGCGGGGGGAGAAGGTATGCAATAGCGTCGCGAGGATCGGCCCCTGCGGGCGGGGCGGGAGAACAGAAAGGGTTTAGTCTACAGGAGGGGTGTGGATGGAGTGAGGAGGGGGGGCTCTGGGACCAGCCGAAAGGGACGACGGCGCGGAGGGAGAAAGGGACGAGCACGAGGGTGGGGGGAGATGAGAATAGGGTAAAGAGGGGGGAGAAAGGGGAAGACCTGGAGCCCCGGGGCGAGACAGAGACGAAAGGCGCGAGAGGGGGGGTAGCAAAGGGGAGAGCGTGTGTGGGGGGAGATGTTGGCGGCGGAGAGAAAGGGCTGCGTGAGAGGGGGGAGAAAGAAAGGGAGTTGACGAGGTGGGGGTGAAGAAGAGACAAGGGAACCCCGATGGGGGGGAGATAAGGGGACATCAGGGGGGGTGGGAAGAAAGAAGAGAACCCCAGACCACAGGGCCGTCTTGATGCACCCGAGGGGGGGGGGAGTAATAGGGGATGGCCGAGGGGGCCGAGAGAAAGGGGGCAGATGGAGCGACGGGGGGCAGAAAGGGTGAAGAAGGGGGGAGAAGGGGACCTAGGGGGGGGAGGAAAGGTTGAGAGCGGGCGGGTGGTCCCCCTCGAGAAAGGGAGTAGAGGGGGGGAGTCCCCACCCCAGAGAGGTCGGGTTCGCGGGGGGGAGAAACAGAAAGGGAACAGACAAGGAAAGGGAAGAGGGGCGGGAGACAAGGGGAGAGGGGGGGATGAAAGAGCAGGGGGGAGAAGGGGTAGAGGGGGGGGGAAAGGGGGAGTCGAGACCCACCCCGGGGCGGAGAAAGGAGAGAGGGGGGGAAAGATAAGGGGATAGGGAGGGGGAGAGAAACGACAAGAAGCGGGGATAAAGGGGGGGGGGGCCTGAGAAAGGGGACGACGGGGGGGGAGAGATGACAGGGAGAAAGGCGTGGATGAGGGGGGGGAGAGAAGAGACGAGATCTTTTCCTTCTCCCCCGAGGGGCGTCCACCGAGGGAGGAGACAAGGGGAAGTTGGGCGGTTCCCCTCCCTCAGCCAGGGGGGGACGGAGAAGGGGAGAGTTCGGGGGGGGAGAAGGGAGAGGCGGGGTGAGTCGGGAAAGGAGAACGGCGGGGCGCGGAAGAGAAGAGGGAGTCGGGGCAGGTGAGAAAGGGGTTTCTTTAGCGGGGCGCGGGGGAGATGAGAAAAGGGGACGGAGGGGCGGAGAGAAAGAGAAAGGGGAGAGGGGGGGGGAGAAAGGGGACGCGGGGGCGGAGAAAGGGGGAGCGGGGGGGGAGAAGGGAGAGGGGGGGGAGAAAGGGGAGGGGGGGGGGAAGAAAGGGGGTGGGGCAGGGGGGGAGGAACGGGGCTAATGAGGGGGGGGACAGGGAGGGGGGGGAGAAAGGGGAGCGGGGGGGGGGGGAGAGAAAAAAAGGGGGAGAGGGGGGGGGAGAACCCAGAGAGAGGGAGAAGAAGGGGATCGGCGGGGGGGGAGAAAGGGGATACGGGGGGGGGAAGAAAGGGAGCGGGGGTCGGGGGGAGAAAGGGGACAGCAGGGGGGGGGGAAAGGGGAGGGGGGGAGAAAGGGGAGCGGGGGGGAGAGGGGGGGGGGGGAGGAGAGCCGGCTTTGGCGTGAGTCATGAGCGGCAGGAAAGGGGGGGGGAGAGGGGGGGGGTTAGTTTTCCGCGAGGGAGGGGTCCTTCCGTCGCCTGCCAGTAGGTTGCCGCGTGGCAGCGTTAGGCTGCCCTGGCCAATACCTGTCCCCGCGCCAGGGAGGGAGCTGGAGGGGGGAGGTGAGGAGGACGGTGAGGGAGGTGAGCGGGAGGTGGGGGAGGGGGCGAGAGGTGAGTGGAGGGAGCGGGAGGTGAGTGGAGGGCGCGGGAGGTGAATGGAAGGGCAGCGGCAGGCTGCCCTGCCCACTGCCTATCCCCGCGCCGGGGAGGGAGGGTTGAGCGGGAGGGAGGTGAGTGGAGCGGGAAGGTGAGTGGAGCGGGAGTGGAGGGAGTTGAGCGGAGAGGGAGGGCGTGGAGAGGGAGGGGAGTGCGAGCGAGGGGGAGGGAGGTGATGAGAGGGAGGTGGTGTGATGGGGGGGGGGGGGACAGGTAGAGAGAGGTGGGTGTGTGGTGTCCCCACTGTGATGTCCTTTGGCCCGTCACTCCACCTCAGGCCCATGAGAGGGTGGCGGGGCGCGGGCGGGGGGCAACGGACAATGAGAAGGATGCCGCTAGGGACGCAGACATTACAGTGCTTTCAAAACTATATAGTAGATAAGCATGGATAAAAATAATAACACTTAAGAATAAAACCGGATCAAATAAATCCAACATCTGTAGGTAGGATCGGGGTAGGTGGTGTAATCAGGCATAAACTGGGACACAGTGGCAAGATGAAAAAAGCCTCAATGTCCAGTATAATCAGATCTCCCGGCTCAGGAAGCAAACACTTGCACCCCGCACTTGAAGAAACCACAAGAAGGAACATCAACAGCTGCCCTGAGAAAACGCTGTAATTTGTAACACTTACCATCTGTGAGTGTGACTGCTTCCTGAGGACGGGAGATTGATATAATGGGACATTGAGGCTTTTTTTCATCTTGCCACACTGTGTCAGTTTATGCCTGATTTAAAACACACCGACCCCGAGCCTACTACAGATGGTTGGATTTATTTGGGATCCTGTTTTATTAGTAAGTGTATTATTTTTTATCATATGCCTTATATATAAATACAGTATTTAATCAGTTTTAAGTTATATAATAGTGTTTTTCTCTTTTTTTGCGCCCTTGCTATATGGGAGTATAATGACGTGAACCATCTCGTCTTATTCCTTCATCCACTCCGTTCACCATTGGTGGCATAAATTCATCGTCAGCCCTATTATACCTGATTTTTTTCCACATCCGAATTCTTGTTCGAAACCTCTCCCTAAAAACGTCTTCTATTTACCAAATTAATCTGAGTTCTTGAAATTCCTCACCTTCCACAACGGCATCATTAATACCTTTTGAACGTCTTCTCAATGTCCTTTAACTCGATCGGCACGATAGAAATGTAGCAAACGGTATCAATGAAAAGGGAAATTTTTCAAAGTCTCTTCCATTTGGATGAAAATTCCTCATTAGTATCAAAAGTAGTTTTTTTGTTAGACTTCTTAACCCTCTGAGATTAGTTTGTTAATCTAAATATCTCTGTATGATAAAAGATATACCCAATGTGTCAATTCTCCTTAAGCAAACTTCTCAAGCCTGTAGAATGTTTAGTTTCGATCACATTGTCCTCCATATCCTCAACTACATTAGTTTTCTAAGGTTATCAAAATTTCGGTCTTGACAGTATTCGTACTGTAGAAATCATTGTTAAAATTGCGGTATAGGTACTATTGTCTCTAGGATACACTCCGACCCTTTATTAAAGTGTGGACGCCGGGGTGGTTACCGAAGCCGGGAGATTCCCGGATTGATAGTGGCCGGCCTCGGCTGTTGCCCCCGGAGCGTAATAACGCCGCAGTCACGCGTTTCGGGGGAGCGTTGCCGCCCCCTGCAAGAGCGTACAGGGCTCCCCGAGGGAGCCCCTGGTGGGCCAGCGGATCGGGGCAGCGGCAGGGGTTCCGGGGGGACCCGGCGGCGGACCCGGACAGCGGGTAGGGAGAGCCGCCCCGAGCGGAGGCGCTCTTCCGGGTGCTTTTCGGCGCGCGCCAGTCACTCTCGGGACTGCGCGCCAGGCTACTGCTGCGGGCCAAGAACGGGCAAATGCTCGAATAAACTTGCCGCCGCAGTAATGCTGCTGTTCCTGATGTTGCAAAAGAATATTCAAGGAAAAAAATGTAAAATAGGACGCGCAACGAAACAATCCCAGTGACATATATGTAACAATAAAATAGATCAAAGATACAGTGTGGAGAGGTGGAGAATAGGAGAGGACTGCAAGTGCGGACGGAGCATGAGGAGTGTATATCTCAATATGCTTTTAATCAAATTGTTTGTGAGTTTTAAATGTGAGCTTTTTGTGGATTTAATATTCGGTTGTTTCAACAATAATCACTAGGTTTTTGGGTGCTTTTTCTTTCTTTCTCCTACAGTATACAGATTCCATAGGGAGTTAGTTGTTACCCTGTCAAGAGAGCAGCCTGATCCTCCATATACTTGTTGAGACGTTTTTTTGTTTTATTGGACGTTATAACATCATATGTTGGATATTTTTTATCATTTTAATGAAGTATTGTAATTTCAATGCATTTGGGTTTGTATATGTTTTAAACACATATATGTTTCCATGATTAGATATACACTTTATTTTATTTTGTAGTTAATCCAGAGTCATGTTTTACTTCTTAGTACTAACACAACAACAATATTCACAAATTGCAATACACATTGATATAAGTTTAGTGTGTCACACACAAAGATTTTTTATATATTATCAGTATCCCATGGGTAATGATTATTGCTGCTTCACCTCAGTGGCTCCACAGTATTATTACGTATATAGTTATATATTTGTTTTATCAATTAGACTTTGGGGTCTGAGATATTTTATTGTTAGAGATATTGTCACTGGGCTTTTTTTTGCGCAGTCCATTTGACGTTTTTTTCTTGATTATATTTTATATATCAATTGTAAATTATCAGGAAAGTCAGATTAATCTGCGCAAACGATTATCCCTGATAAAAGACTGACATTGCGCGTTGATCTTTATCTCCCCAGGTCAATTATGGATTTGTATGATGGAAGAGACTTCTATTTGGAAACTCCCAAAAGTATTTTCACCCTTTCATGGTATCTGCAACGAGTTTGCAGCAGAGAAGTCCCATATGCCCCCCCCAAAGTAGTTAACAGTGGCATCTGCCTTTATCCTAATGCGGCGATTCGGCAAACTTTGATAAAACGGTGCAGATGCAATTTTTTTTGGTACGGAATGTATTGCGGTACTTAGCGCTCGTTAAATTAGCATTTATTACGGCGGTCTGCATACTGCAATTACCGTCTAAAAACCAGGGGGGGGGGTTCGCGAGCTTGTCTGGAAAGTCTACTACTTTAGCAGTTCAACCTAAGTCATACACAGTCTGCGTGTGCGCGCGCATATAGTAATTGTAATTTGCCATTTATTTATACATGCATTTGCAGTGCCTGTATGTCTCATTTGAAAATTGTTAAAATGCATAGCGTGCTGATGTAACAGTATCACAGTTCGGCTATACAGCGCTTTCCCCTCGCTCGCCCACCGCACACTCACAGGAATTGATAACTTTACTCTGCCACTCAGTATTTCAACTTATTACCTTATCTACAGGGCAGTTACACATCTCCCACACCAATCCTTTGAATTTGTCTTTTCTGGTTTCAATCACATTCCTGGCTGATAGTGATGAGTAATGGCATGCACCTGTAAATTCACCAGCTGCTTGCTGCAAAGTTCGTGAGGTGAGATGACCAAAAAAAAAAAAAATTCGCCTCATTTTTTTATTTTTACTTTCCACAAGCATGCCTAGACCAATGATATTATGAATCAATCTGTGCTGTAGCTTTGGACTGCGACCCTGTGCGTTTGGGACTGCACATGTGATTTGTGTGTGCTTTTTATGTACTGTATTTGGGTGTAGGGATCAACTTTTGATACCTGCCTTTTGAAATATGCATTTACGTTAATGACCTGCAGTTACACAGTCTATCTCTTATGCGCTGTACACCTGTACTCCCCCCCACCGCACACACAAGTCCGCTTCAAGGATTTAAACTTATCGACAGACACCTCGCAGAGCATTCATTTTCTAAAGCTTTGGCCATTGTGTTTTTTACTTGCCGTCCCACCGAGCAATCACCTCTCTGCTCACCTGCGTGTATCCTCTTTGGGATGAGCAGATACATAGCTTAATGATTACTGCGCATGCGCAGTACATTTCACCACTGCTTGATCGAGTTGCAAGAGTTTCAGTGAGTGCAAAAAAAAAATTAATGTCTTCATTTTTTTTTGATTTTCTCAATCAACGCCTGCCTAGAACCAATCCTTGATTATCGATATTCAATCTGTGCTGTAGCTTTTGACTGGCCACTAGGACGTTTGAGCACCATTGTTGATTTGTTGTGCTTTTTTTGTCTGTATTTGGGGGGTGTCGCGCTTGACAATTATTAGGTGGACCTGCTTTTGAAATATCGCTTTGTTTTGAAAACTGCAGTAGCAGCAGGATTCTCATGGAGGCCTTTAACCACGTACCCCCTCCGGCCCCTCTCCCACTTCCTGGTTACTGCTTGGTCCCTCCTCTAACCCTCATCACTTTCCCACCGTACTTTGTTCCTATCCCTTGTTTTTCCCTGCCACTTCCCTACCATCCCCTTCTTACTCGTCCTCACGAACGAACCAAATTCCTTGGGTTCGGTCATCCTCCCCCTGCTCACCTTCTTCTCCCACACCTTCGCCCCCCTCCCTTCCCCCCCCCCGTTCCTTCACCCCGATTCCCTCCACCTCCCCCCCCTCCCCAACAGCTTCTGCCCCCTCTTCTCCTAGTACCCTGTACCCCCCTCCCCATGTGTACTATCACAACACAAGGCTCGGCTTAAGGATTGAAAAGGTTATCGACAGACACCTCTACAGAGTCATTAGTTCTGAAGCTTTGACGTGGTTTTTATCCGTCCCTAGCCGAGCTCACCTCTCTGCTCCTGCGTGTAATCCTCTTCTTGGGATGCGGAGAAGTTGATGTTACTTGCGCATGCGCCTGGAAATTCCCACTTCTTGCTGCGAAGTTCAAGAGTGGTGCGTGGAGTGACCAAAAAAAAAAAATTTCTCCTCATTTTTTGTTCACAAGCCGGCCTAGACAAACTGATATTACGATAGATCAATCTGGCATGTAGCTTGGGACTGCGACCCTGTGCGTTTGACTCATGTGTACTACCTCAGGCTAGGCCACTCTCCTTGTGGATTGATGTGTCTACCTTTCCTCCAGTATCGGGTTTTTTGTTGTCCCGTCTTTGCCTCTGTGGTAAGTGTCATGGTTAATGGCTAGAGTACTCTGGCTTCTCCATGCAGTACTAGGGGTCCAACCTCTCCTTGGGCCTCTAGCGCAGATCCTCTCCAGAATTTTCTCCTGACCCGAGTTTATCAGGCTATGTAAGGAATCGATCAGCGGGTTTACTGGTTCCTTACCTTGCAGACCGGTGAGTGTGCAGTCGAACAGTCCTGATGTTTGCTGCAGCCTGGATTAATCACCAAAGCAATACACACTCCCTTTGGTAATCTATGACAAGCTGTGCAGCCTATCACTGCAAACATAGAACTGGCCATTCACTCTTGGAGCAGTACTTCACACCACGCCGGGATTGGCCCGCTGCCTTTAAGTAGCTTTCCCACAATGCTCCTTGCCGAGCATTAGTCATAACTGGATTTTGTCACTACTGTTTTGACCACAAGCTCTCGTTGTTCTCCTATTTATGATACGGAGGTCTCCCCTGCGTCCTTCAGCTCATTCTCCTATGCTGATACCGGAGTTTCCCCTGAGTCCTTCAGCTTCCGTTCTCCGGATGCTGAAAGAAAGGTATCCCTACGTCTCAGCCTGCCTGGAATCAATGCCACGGAAGCACAGGTATCCCCTACGTCTTAAGCTCTCCTGGTTTACTGCCAATGAAGCAAGGTATCCCTACGTCTTCAGTTCCTTGGCGCGTTCCTGCACTAGCGGAGGTTTCACTGTGTTCTTCAGTTCCTGGCCTGGGGCCTACTTCTTCCCTAATCTAGAAGCGGCCGTGTACTGGGTATGCGATGAAACGGAGGATTCCCTAGCCCCGATCCAGGACTCTTGCCACTGTAGCACTGGTTTACACGGCAGCTAGGCGGGACGACCCGGTCGGGGGTGGATTGTGATGAATTGGGCGGCCTCAGCCACCCCTCCACATCCTGAGGGACCAGTACCATGGGAAATGGTCGCCGCACGCGCAGAGGGCCACCCTTAATAAGCTGAAGCGGGGCTTACCTGACTACCTTTGCCGAACTTCCTCTGATTGGACAAGGTATCATGACGTCCCTTTCTGACCCTGGCTTGGTACAACGCAACGATGCTGTACTTCTCCAATCCTGATCCTGCTCATTAGATACCGAACTGCGCCAATCCGATCAGCCTGCCGGTCTAAGTCGTGCTTTTAACCCCACTCAGCCTAACGCTCCGACCGGTTCCGACCTGTTTGTGCGAGTCAAACCCTGACAGTATGCTCGGCCTCACAAAGCTCGGACCGCCCGAGGTTGTGTGTTGGTAAGTTTTTTCCTGAAGCCTGTCCCCGGCCTGTAACCGTCACAGTCTGAATCCAGTTTCTATGTAAGAATTACCACCTGATTGAGAGTCTGGTTGTGTTTAAAGTTTTGACCTCTATGCAAAAACCAAATCCGTATGATCTCATGATGAGGTATCGCCTCCGTTGACTTAAAACAAATGTCTGGGCGCTTTTGCTTCACTGGTTACCCTTTAACTTGGAAAATGTTGTACCCTTGATTGGACGTACGCCCAAAAAGAACCTCCTTCCCTGGCTGTCTATAGACATTTATTATCGGCACAAGAGGACCCTATCCTCATGTTGGGCTGATTCCCAAAAAACACTCCATATCCTCTTCCATGACTTGACAGTGCTAAAGGAACTACGGTCCTCCCCTCGCCAGCTTTTTGCTTCGCTTGGCTGTATGCCCTGGTCACCACGGATCCTTGCCCTGGTGTAGGCCGGTTCCCCTGACATCCAATGATATGGGTTATGTTAACCCCTGCCGATCAGTCCTGTGAGGTTCCCCCCCCCCCCCTGTGTAGGATACATTGTTGCTCTACCACCAGCACAATGTTCTAGTATCAGAGATCAGTTCATTAGTCTCCTTTTCTAGCTCAGAGAGCCCTTTCTCTAGTCCTTGAGGGTTTTCTCAGCTTTAAAACCCTGCGAGCTCCTGTACTGTTACCCTGGAGAATAATACATGTACGTATGTTCACTAGCAAACACTAAGATTCTACTATCAGAGAATAAGTCCTTAGTTCCTATTTCTAACTACGAATCTGTCACTCCAAGCGTCGTTGAGGTTTTCCAGCTTCAACCTCTGCTAGGCAGCCTGTGCGCTTTCCCCGTCAGAGAAGAATCCCTAAGGTTCTGTTCCCCAGGGTTATTTCGTATTAACACTATGTGGGGCAAGTCCTTTGAGTTTCCTTTGGTAAATCCCTGTCTCTGTCAGCCATGGCACGCCCCTAGCTCCAGAGGAGAGATTCCTTGTCTCTCCTAATACAGAGAGAAGTTACCTATGTTTTATATCGGCATTGTCTGCATTACCCTGTACTTTTGTGCCTCCCAAGTAATGCTTCGTTTAGACTCAGAGAATGAGTCCACAAGTCAGACAGCAGAGGTTGCATTGAGGATTCCATAACGTACGGAGTCCTTGATATATTTGCTATAAATCCCTGCTTCAGCTCAAGTTTCCGCAGTTTGTCTCCGGAAACTTCGGCTTAAGTTTGGTTCCCGATAAATGTATCAGGCAGTCAGTTTTTCCCTAAGCTTGATCGCAGAGTTCTTCTCCACGTGTGTGTTTCGCTGAACAGCCGTCGCCCAATAGCGGTGATCCCTGTTCAGCGCATAGTTCCCACATTTATGGAGTCGCAGTTAATTTCTGGTTTCCCCAGACTTCCTTATCAAAAACACTTCAGAGACCAGTACAGTTATGATTAACCCCCGTGTACTGTCTGAGTTTCTCCTCCTCTTAAGCTTAGGGTTAAAAGCATACAGTCGTCTGTTAGTCCCTCCTGGGGTTAATTATGTTCCCAGGAATGTTTGCTGACGCACGGTTTTCCCAAAAGTGATGCGTTTTCATATAGATTAGTAAAAAGCTTGCCACACTGTTTCCTTTTCGCTGAATTGTGTCCTTACTAGTTTTGTGAGACTCGCGGGGTAATGATTCTCCTCTTGATTCTGAAGCTCTTCCTACAAGGAGTTCCTGATTGGGGGTCCCCCTGATTTCTCTGTCCAGGCTATATGTCTGCCAGGGATCAGACATATATGTGGTCACTTCCTATACGTCTGAGGTCACCATGCATATATTACAAGTCTGGGGTTTAAATCTGAAGCTGTTAGCTGTCCTGCCTTTGCGGAAACCCAGTCCCTCGTACGTGTCTAAATATGCCAGCCAAAATGGGGTTACTCTGGGGAAGAAATAAAGCTCCTGTCTTAAAGGGTATTTTTCTCACATGTCCAGCAAATCTAGAACCTCAGTAATTCTTTCTAAGTCACTTATCAATACATCTGCTTTTCTCTAATCAAACCCAGACCCCCTCACTACGGTTTAGGAGTCCTGTGATCAGAGATTTTGCACTAGAAAACACACCTATTCGTTTGTTCAGGTTAGGTACCCCGGGGTTAGGGTCATTGCAGTTTCAGAAAAGACTCCTTGTACTCCTAAGGTGCCTGTATTAGGTTTCATTAGTTACTTTCTGCGCTTGTTGATTCTCGGGGCCCTGTCACTGAGGTACAGATTTCAGCTTCTGATGTTAGTTCCCTCCCAACACTACCCTGGCTTCCTTTTCTTCAAGCTACTGATTGTGAAAATCCCAGGATATTCCTGATTCACTGACAATACTATCCTTCCTATGAAGATTTCTCAGTATTGGAGAGCTACTACTGTTGTTTGCTTCTCTGCTCCGCTAAACCATGTGTTTTGTCCCTCGGAATTTCGGTGCCCCCTTTATCCTCGTTGGAAATATCTGTACGTTATCCCAAGATTTCGGTCCCTATGCCTGGTTACCTGCTGCACTTGTCACCTTCCATACCCAATACCGGGAGATGACTTCCAACCAGCCTATAACCCTACTAACCATTATCCTGGGAGCCTTTAGAGGAAAACATTCCTCGCAAATTCCAACATGCAGTGGGTATCCAAGACTTTTCTGTTACAAAGTTCCTCCTGGTGTATTCGATCAATATCAGGGCCGCTGATCCTAGATTCAGTTCTGTATTAAAGACTGGGCTTTCAGTGGGGTTCTTCGCCATTTCTGTCTGGGAACTCTCTGGGTCCTCACAGCTCTGGATTTCAAGACATTTTGCGAGGTGAGCCATGTACAAGGATGTTCTTCATCACTTTCATATCCTAGAACTGTACTCACCAAAGAACTGCTCGTTTACGGATGCCCTTTCCACCTAAAGATTTTAGGAACAACTCAATGTCCCCAAGGTCCATGGATGGTCCTGTGTGGCCACCGTTCTCACGGGGGGTGGGGGTAACTAAGGACTCAACCACGAGTCTCGGAACACGACTCAAACCCCAATCCTAGACGGTTCAGCAACAATTCACGTTGCCTCCAACTCTATGAGTGCTCATGTTCGCCCGGGGGTCTCGCGTGAAGGGGGGGGGTACTGTAAGGAATCCGCTCGCGGTTTACCTGGTTGCCTACCTTGCAGACGGTGAGTTGGAACAGCTCTCTGATTTGCTGCAGCCTGGATTCAATCACCAAAGAACAATACACACTCCTTTGGATCTACCTGCCAGCTGTGCAGCCTATTCACGCACCTAGACTGGCATTCAATCAATGGCGCGTACCTTCACACCCCCGCCGGGTGATTGGCCCGCTGGCCTTAAGTATTGCTTTCCCACAATGCTCCTTGCCGAGCATTAGTCCTAACTGGAGTGTCACTATGTGTTGCCACAAGCTCCGCTTGTTCTCTAGCTGAACGGAGGTTCTCCCCTGCGTCCTTCAGCTCCTTCTCCTATGCATACGGAGGTTTCCTGGTCCTTCAGCTTCGTTCTCCTATGGCTGAAGCAAAGGTACCCTACGTCTTCAGCTTCCTGAATCCTGCACTGAAGCAAAGTATCCCTACGTCTTCAGCTTCTGGTTCCTGCACTGAAGCAAAGGTACTACCCTACGTCTTCAGTTTCCTGTTTCCGCACTAGAGGAGTGTCTCCCTGTTTCTTCAGCTTCCTGGTTCCTGGGGCCTACTCTTTCCCTAATCTAGAGAGGACGGTGTTCCTGGTTCATGCGCTTGATGAAACGGAGGATTCCCTAGCCCGCTCAGGACTCTTGCGCTGTAGCACTGGTTTACCCGTGCAGCTAGGCGGTGTGTGAATCTGGTCTGTCTTCCACCTCCTGATACCAGTACCATGGGCCATGGTCGCCGGACGCGCAGAGGCCACCCCCGCGCTCCTAAGCTGAAGCGGGGCTTCCCTAACTACCTGTTGCCGAACTCCTGCTTGGACAATGTTTATCCTGACGTCTCCTTTCCTGACCCTGGCTTGTACAACGACGATGCTGACTTCTCCAATCCTGATCCTGCTACATATGACAACGAACTGCGCAATCCGAATCAGCCTGCGCGGTCTAAGGTCGGTGCTTTTACAACCCCACCTCAGCCTCGTGGTCCGACCCTGGTTTGTGGCGAGCAGAACCCTGACAGCTATCCCTTCAGGCATCCTACGACTAGCTGCCTCACGGTGACTAGGACAGCTATAGTCCTGTCTCCAGACCCACTTTACTGCTCTCAGGTTCCTAGGGTGTACTTTGCGATGTTGCCACGACCTTCCTGACTACCCCTAGGTCCCGTCCCATACACAGCACTGACTGGCAGCATACACTTTCCCTGTTTCCTAGTGTGCCTAGCAAAAGCCTGTCCTGTTGATACAGTATCTCAGCAGCGCCTCCAAAAATGTAATGGTTCTAGGGCCCCCACCCAATCTCAGATTGGCCCCTGTAGTCTAATCGGCCCCCATAACATGTCTGTGTGATGTGGTGCACCTGCTGGTAACAATACTCCTGAGTCTCCCGCTTGATGTTAATGGGGAATATCACCATGACAGGCATCTGAGGTAGTGTTCTGAGTCCTACTCACATTAGGTACAGCACCTCCACCCCATCAGGATCCCTACGGCAGCAGGGGGAAGTATCTGATGGGGAACTCCTTCTTGGTGCATCCTTCTGTTGGATAACTCCCCACTCACACAGAAGGGATCTTTTGAACCAGGGCATCTTTAATGTCATCTCCTCTGGCAGACTGCCCATCATAGTGGTTGTACTTAGCCGAGCATTATCAGGCTGACCATCTTGAGGAAGGTTCCTTCTGCTCCTCCACTCTAATCAGCTTGGTTATTCCACCTCTCCCCTAAGGGAGACCACAGCTGTGCCAGATCCCTGGACACAGTGTGTAAGCAGCTTGTCTTTCTGCCACTTCAGCTGCACAGCCTCAAAGCTCTTGCATCCGTCACCTGCACTGTCTGGATCTCATCTCCCACACTGCAACACTGTTGCAGACACTTGAACAACTCACTTCAGGAAGTGCTGTGTAATATATCAGCTTCCAGAAAGACCCACCTCTGTGTCACTAATAGTGGACACAGAGCATGCTGTCACTTCCTTTGCTACTATCTTACACATCACAGGGGTTGAGGGCAAACTTCCATGATGACTACTGGCAATCCTGCTCTTTTAACAGGAGTTACTGCACAGCATGAGAGAGATATGTACACCAATTTTACACATGGCTTCAGTAGCAATAATTAATATACAATAAAATACGGATATTCGTAATTACATTACAGTATATTCATAACACAGAGACAACAGGTATATTCTGACTGAACCATCTAGATGAGACACTCAGTGCATATGGACATGTTGCATTATTATCCAATTTTTTAATAAAAATATTATTTGTTATTGATATGATTACCGTGTGTACTGCTACTGTGAAGCACTATGTACATTTATGGCGCTATACAAATAAAGGCATACAATACAATTCCAATACTTCTGCAGTTTTCAATATTTAAAGCACATGAAAATATGCGAATCTCATCCACATTATCAGATATATACAGTGGTGTGAAAAAGTGTGAGGATTCGCCATTCTGGCGGCTGGAGACCGTCTCCTCACCTGAAGGCTCCTGCAGCGACAGACACTCTGGAGGTGCAACCTCAAGGCCCTGTTACACGTGCATGTGGATCTTGCGCGGCCTCTCTGCCCGCCCGCGGACGTCATCTCCGCCCCCTGCTCTGGCACGCAACGAATGCGCTCATCCAGCCTCCCCTCTGACCCACGCCCCAGTCTCCGCCCCAGTGACTGACAGGACCGGCATGGGAGTGACTTGAGCTCCAGGCTCCGCCCTCTGCTGAGTGCGGGTCGACATGCGCTTAGTCCCGCCTCCGTGCATGAGTTGGCTGCATCATAGGGCACACCTGTGTGCACAAGCAGCCTATGGGATTCTGTTTCCTGGTTCCGTCCTGGCTCTCAATTGGAGGGTCCTCCTTTATATACCCTCTTGTTCCTGACACACATTGCTGAGCATAGTCTTGTGTGACGCTGTGCCTTGCTGCATTCTGTTCCTGTGTATCATGCCTTGCCTTGTCTGACCTTGTCTGTTGATCCTGCCGCTGCCTGACCCTGCTACGTACCTTGGACTCTGCTACTCTCTTATGCTGAATTTGGCTACACACTCCAACGATCCACTACTCTCCTATACTGAAAACAAAAAGAAAACAGCGCACAACGCCAAATAGTGAAGCAAGTAATAAAAATGTATTACAATAATATTGGGGTATAAAATCTGCGTACATCAAATAAGAAATACAACCACCACAGAGGCTCCTGCAGATAAAGCTGATTCCCCTGTCTACAATCCTGGAGTGGTAACAAGTGTTATATACACTAAATGCTTATGTATTTCTTATTTGATGTACGCAGATTTTATACCCCAATATTATTGTAATACATTTTTATTACTTGCTTCACTATTTGGCGTTGTGCGCTGTTTTTTTTGTTAAATAAATCATGACACGGTGTAATATGTCATGTGTTGTTGTTCATCTGAGGTTGTATTTAACTAATTTTAAGACCTACTAAGGAACAGATGATTGTTATTATGTCCTGATATGTAAAACCATAGAATTCAAAGAGGGTGTACTTTCTTTTTCACACCAATGTATATATTCACAATCAATTAACAGTGAACTCTTCTCTCAAAAAAACAGTTGGTTTAAAGACATACTATACAGAAGTTATGTTTAGATAATAAACTCCCCATATAGGTGTCGCAAAAAATGGAGAAAAAAAGACAAACAGGTAGGTTAGATATGCAGCATCGTTGATGTTATCAGTACGAGAAAGCACATTTGTATTGTGAGCATATTTATATATTCAGGCATGCTCATTTCCATATATAAGCTCATCCTTATGACACCGTACCCAACAGATAATGTGTGATCTGGGTGAAAAATATGGACTACTTGGTCTTCTTTAGTATTAGATGTTTATGAGAATGGAATATAATACATCATTCTTTCTATATTGCTTCTGCATATCAATTTGGGCAAGAAATAGTCCAAATTGACTCTATGTTTTTCCTTGCATTATATATCATTAGACCAAGAATGCCAATCTTTCACCTCATCATACATACAATTCTATCAAGTGAGGAAGGCTGCTAATTCAATTTCTAAATTGAGGCCATTCGGAATCAAGGTTTATAAATCCAAAAGGTCTCCCTTTTACTCAATTATTTACCTCTTTCTCCTCCGCTCTAATGTTGCATAACCTGCTCCACTGTTTTCTCGGTGGTAAAGGATAAAGTGATGCAAAACGTGAACTAACCGGGCGCTCTTATGGTGTAGGTGACATTAAAAAAAAGTGAAATGGGATTTACTCCCAAAATCTTAAACAGCATAAACTCGCTATACTCTGTTCCCACAGCCATAGTAAAAACGAATAACTCCTTGTCTGTCCCTTTCCCAATATCGAACGGAACCAGACAGGGGTGCCCACTGTCCCCCTTGTTGTTTGCTTTGGCAATAGAACCATTAGCCTGCCAGATAAGAATGAACCCCAATATCATGGGTATCCATGTTGGATAGGAGGAATTCAAGATAGCTCTCTATGCGGATGACATACTACTGACGCTCTCAAATCCTCTTATTTCACTCCCCAACCTTTTCCAAGCTCTTTCTGAGTTTGGCTCCCTTTCAGGATACAAAATTAATCACTCTAAATCTATGGCTCTGAGCTTGAACCTTCCCAAGGATATGGTAAAATTACTTCAACTTAATTTTGACTTCAAGTGGAATCAGACCCACATTAAATATCTAGGGGTCCAAATAACAAAAGATTACTCATCCCTATACAAAATAAACTTTAAGCCTTTATTCAACCGAGTTGCATAGGACTTGTCCACCTGGAATCCATACATCATATCTTGGCTTGGAAGGATTGCCACTATAAAAATGAATAGCTTACCTAGAATACTGTACATCTTCCAAACTCTCCCAGTAAAGATTTGTCAGAAGGACCTAAATAATATTTTTTTTTAAATTATGAAATTTGTATGGCAAAATAGACGTCCTAGAGTCCGCAAAGATATCCTTTATAAACCTAAATTAGAAGGAGGCTTAGCCCTTCCAAACCTACAAAAGTACTATAGAGCCGCACAACTAGGGCAACTAGTTAGTTGGCATTCAAACCCAACTGAAAAATGATGGGTCGAACTAGAAGGATTGATCTGCTCCTCATTCGAAATGAAGACTCTCCTCTGGCTTAATAGAAAATCCAGACCAGCTGAGGTTTACACAAACCCAGTGTTATCTTTTGCATGTAATCTTTGGGACTCCCTTAAAGTTAGGTTCCAACTGGCTGGTACCCCATCCCTCATGCTACCTATGTTTTCAGATCCCTCCCTCCCTTTTTACACTAATAACCAACAATCCAACCTTTGGGTCCAAAATGATATTCTCATCAAAGGTAAAGTCCCTACACTGGCGACACACTTTATTCGAGCTCGGCTAGTCCCACGATTTCGGGTATACCCGGGTGTATTGAGGTTTGTGACAGTTTTCTGCCCGAGTGCATTGGGTTATTTTCCAGGCAGGGATTGAAGCATTTTATTCCCGCTGGCTGCAATACTGCACAGTATATATATATATACTGCATTACAATTCATGAATTTATGCCATCTGGTAGACACGCGAAGCATTGCAGCCTATTAAATCCTAATCATTATCATTTAACAGATCAGCCGCCCGTCAGCCAGGCATGAACCCAGGCTGGGAAGGCAAACGCAACGGGGCTTGTCAGAGGTGAGGAGCGGCGCATTCCAGGTATCTGCCAGGTACATACTGGGTATTTGCTCGAATAAAGTGTGTCGGTGCAGTACATTCACCTCGCTACAAACGAGCCACGACATTTCCTCCTCTGAATTTTTCAGATTTCTCCAAGTTAGGCACTATATCCAATCCATTTACAAGCCAAACCAACCACATGTGTTAACGCTATACGAAGACTGGTGTGTACGTCAGCCTCTTATGAAGGGTATTACTTCCAGGCTATACCATAGTTTGACTCCTGTCAAAAATTGCCAAACTCCTGATAAATATATGGGGTCCTGGGAGGAGGAGCTAAATACCAATTTGGACCTTGATGTCTGGAAAGATGTTTGGGAGGCCGCCTCCAAAAATTCTTCCTGTGTGGTGATTAAGGAGAATATTTACAAGCTAATATTTAGATGGTATATGACTCCTACTAGGTTGAACTCTTTTCTCCCAGGTGTCACTCCTTTATGTTGGCGTGGTTGTGGCGAAATGGGGAATATACTACACATATTTTGGTCGTGTCCAAAAATTCAGCAAACATGGAGGGAAGTGTTTGCTCTAATACCCAGGATTTTGGGAATCACTGTCCCCCAGGATCCAATATATACAGTATTGGGAAAACCAATGGCCAATCGTAACAAAAAAGAAATGAAAGTTATCTCCCAAATTCTAAATGCTACTAGATGCACCATCGCCAAAAACTGGAAACAACCGACTCCCCTATCCTTAAACCAAATAAATAACAAAATCTGGCATATAGTCTATATGGAAAAACTCACTGCCTACCTAACTGGTTCCACTTCACAATTCTCCGAAACATGGGCTCCTTGGTTTAGACATGCAGGTATATCCCCATATTTAGACTAGATTATTCTGAACAGAGTGATTTATGTTGTATTTAACCTGTTATTTAAATATGTTACATGGTTTCAAATGCTGTCCCCTTCCCCCCTTCCCATACTCTCATACCCTCCTAATGTGCAATCAGATTATTTGCAATACTGCACTGTTGTATTGTTCCCTTCCTTTTTTCTTTTTGTACCCCTCTTACTTTTGGAAAAATGATTAATAAAATATCTAAGTAATAATAAAAAAAAAAGTGACAGTACAAAATTACAAGATAAAGTAACAAAATATAAGTGACTAGTGAATATGAAGTATATAAAACCATAGATATGCTGCTGAAAACCCCCAAAAAATGTCCTTGTGGTTCTTGTTCAGTGAATCTTCTTGGCAAAGGGGAGTGCAGAATCAATGGATATTGCCCCCTCTGTCAAACCCCACTCATTTGATATGTTCATAGATACAAATACATTTTTAAGAAAATTAACCCTTAAAAGTTTTTTTTTAAACCAGGACTGTTTGAGCAGGAAAATGTTAATAGATAGAGGATCTATGCATAATACACAAATAAATGTCACAGATGATTACATACAGTACAGTACAATCTAATTTAAAGGTGAGATCGGATTTCTACCCTAGTAATAATAAAAGACAATACTTTGAGATCTTCCAAATGATGATCAGTGATGATTTTGAAGAACTTAGCTGTCAGGGTCTCCTACACATCCTGCTCCTAGCCTCAGTTCATTTCTCTGTCCACCGTGAGTGCTGCTGGTTTCTGTCTGCTCTGGGGTTTCTCTGTCTGTCTGTCTCCTCTTGTTGCTCCTGTCCTCTGTCCTTATAGTTTCCTGTTTCCTGTTTCTCCCTTGCCTTTGTTTTGTGTCAGACTCCTTATGCCCATGCTTCTGTCTTTGCTTCTGTTCCTGTTCTGTGTTGGAGTCCTGTACATTATTAAAGGCCCTTGCTGGTAATCTGGCTTGTCCCTGTTTGTTCCTGCTCCCTAGTCTCAGTTCCTGCTCCCCTGCCCTGCTCTTGCCTTCCTGTTGCCGACCCTGCCCATGACCACGACAATCCTGCTAGCTGCCTGCCACCGAATGCTGCTTGTGACCCTGACGATTTTGCTTGCTGCCTGCCACCGAACCCTGCTTGTGACCCCAACAATCCTTGCCTGCTCCCTGCTGTTTCAGCCACCGAGGTCCTACCCACTTCAGGAGTCTCCTCATGACAGAAAACAAAGGCAACTTCTGGACCTCGCTGGAACAGATCCATCACCTGCCTGCTACAGCAGCTCCCTTCCGCTTGCGTTGGGGTGAAGATAAATACTTTTTTTTGGTGTTTGAAAATCCCATTTGGGATCCTGACGGGTTTTGTTGCTACAAAGGGTTCTGCAGGGTTTTTTGTGCCACTTTTCTCCCTGAGAAGAATTCCCTTTAAAAAAAAATCCCTGCAGTACCTGTTATCGCCATTTCAGACTCTCAGACTTTCATTCCCTGGCCAAGGCTTGTCTCTCCCTGCATTTCTGGGTGGGACACTGCAGATTTTCAGATTTGCATTTCTAAAGACAGACTTGCTTTTGATTTCCTTGCTTGGGTATACCACTGCTGTTTTACAGGATTCCATTTCAAAAGACATTGTTTTTTGCTTATGTCATGAATTCTCTGCAACCTGTGGTTTTTCTGTGCTTGATTCTAAAAGTTTCAGATGTTACTGCAAGCCCCTCTGGCTTTAGTTTCACGCAATCTGTGATATTCCTATGCTTAATTCTAAAGTTTCAGATATAACTGCAAGTCTCTGTCTATGGTTTCCCCTGCAATTTGATATTTCTATCACTTATGGTAAGGTCTCAAATCTAAAAGTCAGTTCTCTTATCTTCTTGTCTCCCGGTTTATGCCTATTTCTGTTGTTCATTCCTATGTTTCTGCTTTAAATTTCCTGTTTACCGGTTTCTTGGGATGTTTGGTTTCCCCATGTCTGAAACTATGGCTCCCACTTTGAAAACAGTCTTGAGCAATAAATGTGAACAAAGTACCACTGATTCTTCAGAGTTTCTCAAGGCAAAGAGAAAGAAGAAAAATAAGTGTTTCTGTTCAATTATAATAGAAGTTGAAGAAGGAATTAAAGATGACCCTTTAACCTCAGGAAAACCTGCGGTAGAAGAGAACAGAGATATGCTGCAGCCTAAGGCAACTCACAGAATCATCCTAGGAATAGTGAAAAAGAAAAAGGACGCATTTAACCAAAGTAAAAGAGCTCTAACCCAGGCACCTCAATCAGCGGGGAATGAGATAGATTGCCTCTATGGACAAATAAATAAAGAGCAAGAGGCCAAGGCTGCACTTCTGAAGTGTCTATCCACAGCAATTGCTAAATGTGTATTAAAGGAGAAAGAGGACCATCAGTTAAAGAGTGACCTGGTTATGTCAAGAAAGTTGCAGAAGGCATATACTGATGCTGCCCAGGCCCAGAGCTCAACATAATACAGCACTGGAGATATCTCTGGAGGAAATTGACAGGCTTAATATAGAGCTCAAAGCCTCTCGGGATGTGATTTGCTACTTAAACAGAGCTTGAAGCCTCTCTGGAGGAGATGTACCACTGCTACAAAGAGATAAGTTCAATGAGAGAGACCATCAGGGGGTTTAATAGTGGTTTTAAAACTGTAAACCAAAAGTTAAATAACCTCTCTGTCCAAGCTAGTGAACGAGAGAAGAGACTCCTTGAATTAGAAGAGGAGAAGATACTATTGATAGAAGAAAAGTCAAGGATGCAATTGGCACTGGAAGAAGCACAGGGTGCCTTGGAAAAAGAAAAGGATCAGTTGGAGAGTGACAGGGTGATTTTGTTACATAAGCTGGAGAAGGCATACGCTGCTTCTGCCCAGGACCAGAGTTTCATGGATCAAGTTGGCACAGCGCTGGAAGCGTCTCAGAAAGAAGTTCACAGGCTTAGTACCGAGCTGGAACACTCTCGCCAGGAAGGCCATGGTCTAAACACAGAGCTGTGTACAGTGAGGAATGCCTATGAGATGGTCCTAAGGGACATAGAGTCAGTAAAGAAAGAGAACATATACCTGAAGGAAGAGGTTATGAATCTGACTAGTCAGGTCAGTGGAGAGACTGAGAAACTTCACCAAGCCCAAAAAAGTAAAGAAACAATTGGCCCATGAAAATTTAGACATACAGACAGCATTGCTGAATGCAGAGAGAGTAATGCCAGAAGAACGTGCCTCCCTGGAGCAGCGCATACAAGCAGAGAATATAATGCAGAGTCAGCTGCTAGATCTGCGTGTGAGTCTGCAGGACGCCAAGGAGAAACAGGTGAATGCTGAGGAGAAGCGGCACGTTCTGCAGGAAGAAAGTATCCGGACTGCTAACAAAGTAAAAATACTGCAAGAGCATTTGAGTACCCAGTGTGTCCCCAGAGAGCAGCATGAGGAGCTGAAGGCCACACTGAGCATAACCAGAGCCTTGCTGGAGGAGGAGCTTAGAGGCCAAGTAACTCTGTATGAGAGGGAGCACAAGGTGGTCCAAAGACTGAAGCAAAAGCTAGAGGAGCAGAGACACTGCTCCATCCCCATCAGTCCATACACCCAGGAGAAAGAAACCTGGAAAAGGCAAGCTGCTAGGACCCTAGCAAAGGAATTGGCAGAGCTCCAAAAAGTAATGAAGGATGCATAGAAGCAAGCTCAGAGTGAGCACAGTTGTCACAGGAGACTCCTGTGGCAGGTAGGATCTCGGTGGCCGGAACAGCAGGAAGCATAGTAGGGGTCACAAGCAGGGGTCCGAGGCAGGCGGCAGGTAGCGAAGTCAGGTAACAAGCAGGGGTCCGAGGCAGGCGCAGGTAGTGAAGTCAGGAAACAAGCAGAGGTCCGAGGCAGGCGGCAGGTAGCGAAGTCAGGTAACAAGCAGAGGTCGGCAACGAGGAGACTGGAACAGGACAGGGGAGCGAGGACAGGTCTGGGGGCAGGGACTGAGAACAGGAACAAACAGGGACAAGCCAGATTACCAGCAAGGGCTTTTACTGTGAACAGACTTCTATAATACAGGTACAGGTACAGAAACAGATCAGGAATCAGAAGCATGTGCATAAGGAGTCTGACTTCAAGCAAAGGGAAAACCAACAGACAGGAAGCAAGCTATAAAGGACAGAGACAGGAGCAACAAGAAGACAGACAGACAGAGGAACCCAGAGCCAACAGAAGGCAGCAGCACACCCAGTGGACAAGGAAGCTATGGCTAGGCAGGAGGTCTAGGCGACCCTGACATTACTCCCCCCTCTCGAGAGCGTTCTCCGGACGATCCTCCAGGCTCTTCCCGGAGGCCTTGATGAAAAGAGGACTCAAAGTGACCCACCTCTGGTGGTTTGTCAGTGGGCAGAGGGTACTCCACAGGTACATTGGGTGCTGCAAGGAACCTCCGAATGGGTGCGTTCAACCCAAATGCAGGGGCAGAGACATCAGAAACGTGGGCATCAAAGATGGGTGCAGCCTTTCTACATGAGTCAGTGGGGACACAGAGTTCACTCTTCGTGGTCTCTTTTTGTGACCAATATATCTCTTTTAGTTTTGGAATCTGGAACTTCCCAATGGATACGTTCAACTGCATTGCAGAGGCATGGACATCAGGAATGTGGGCATCAAGGACGGGTGCAGACTTTTCACATGGGTAAGTGGGAACATAGAATTCACGCTCCATGGTCTCCTTTTGTGACTGCCGTTTCGTGGTATCACCTAAAATCTCATTAAGTAGAAAAGGCGGAGAGTGAACCCCAAGTGTCCTGTGCTCTAACTGGTGTAAATGTCTGTTTGTGTTGGTGACATGCAACCTCTATATGTAGAAAAAATGTGGGCAATGATGTTGCAGAATGAAAAAATGAATGGATAAGGTCCAGAAAGGGGGGGGGAGGTAATGATGCAATGAAACCACGGTGGGGGGGCCGATTAGCAGAATATAGATAGAGGCAAGAGAAGAAGCCCTGATAGGAGCCTCCCTCATGAACTCACGGCAGTCTATATCTGCTGCCCTTACCCGACCTGGTCACATTTCATCACATTATATATTTTTTATTCTGACTATATTATGGAGGAATCCAGCGGAGAAGATAATGCCATATCTGATTTGGACAATGATACATATGTATACACCTGTGGGGATAATACTAGAAGGTCTAGAAAAGCAACACACCTCTTTGATGGGGTTTCTGAGATTATATGTGATGAACCCTCTGACTTGACGCATCATTTTGTAAAACTTGAAAAATTATTGGTTGAAAATATAAGACTCTGGTGGGATATCACCTCACTAGAGAATTATATAAGGTGCAATCGTATCCCTAGGGGACTTCGTATTAAAAAGGTACCATCATTTGGTTTTATGAATAAACAATTCGAACAAGACTGGGTGAAAGCCTTAGATACTTGTTCCATAAAACTAATGGAGTTAATTATCCAACAAAAGACTTGTGAAAAATCTATCTTAATGGCAGAGATCAAAATTCTCCAAACAAAATTGCAACCATTCTCTAAAAGAGAGCAATTTATCAAAAACGACAAAACCTTATCATCTAATATTGAAATAACGGAAGACACTATTAGTGATAAAAAACATCTTAAATTTGAAAGAGATCGTGTCGATTATGTAAAAAACCAAGTCTATTGTTGGCAAAAACCCATAGTAGTCAGAGATCTTACTAGCTCCAGTACCCCGAAGGGCAGGAAACAACATCCCAAGAGATGGTCAGGGAATCAACCCAATAAATCCATTCTCAAAAACACACGCATTGAAACTTCTAGTATAGATTCCGAATTTTCAGACCCAGAATGTAGATCACATTCAGTTTCGTTTGATAGACCTATAGAATATTCGAGGGACAAAGGGCCCACTAGATATGAAAACAAAGCTTCTACATCTTTTTCCCAAACAAAATCACTTAAATCATCTGGGCAACCCTCTACGGCTTTTTTAGAGACAGGAGCCAGAGGTCGAGGGGAACGCGGCGATCCAAGCGGAAACGAGGGGGGACGAGGGAGGTCCAAAAGAAAGAAATACGATTAGAATCACCCGATAATGTTATCAATTTATCTGGGGTTGACCTTTCCTTAGAACAACTGTCTCTCCTCAATAAGGGTCTTGGGTTCGCGCCCACTCAAAATTTCAAACTATTTGAAACTGTAATAGATCTTCAACGATTTACGCGAAAATTGTCTCTTAGAAAAATGTTTTCTTCTAAAGGTGACTCTGATACCTCTAACGTGTTGGGGAATGTTAGATTTACTACTAATTTACCAATTTCTAATATTGTACAACCATTGAATTTTCAGGAATCTTGTGCCCTTTCGGACATGGACTCTTTACTTGCGAGTCAGGGTGAACCTTTAAACAATTACACACAACCATTTTTTGGCCATGAGGACTCTGGGTACCGACAGAAATCTATATTTTGTCCCAATCTCAATAAGGGACCATCAATCACAATGTTTGAACGATTGGTGGAACGCGATTTGCGTATACTATCTCAGGGGATTTCATGTTCCCATGTTAAATCAGGGAACCTATCATTCACCGAAATTCAACAAATTGATTGTCTTAAAAAAGACTATGACATTGTCATCAAAAGTGCTGATAAGGGAGGGGCACTCGTGATTTTGTCTACTGATCAATATCAACGAGAAGCAATGAGACAGTTGCGTGACGCCTCTACTTATCAGCACCTTACTGGCAACCCCACTTCCAAGTACCATTTGGAATTGCTGGAGTTATTAGACATGGGCAGAATACTCTATGTTCTCAATCATAAGGAAATTAATTTTCTCTCCTGCCCACATCCCGTGATTCCGGTATTCCACCATCTCCCAAAGATCCATAAGTCGCTGGTTGACCCTCCTGGTCGGCCTATTATTGCGAGTATTGGATCTTTGGGAGATGGGTTATCGCGGTATGTGGACAGGTTTTTGCAACCTCTGGTCTCTCAGCTGCCGTCGTTCATCAAAGACACGACGGACTTCCTTGTCAGTGTGCAGGAACTTGCATGGCATACGGAATACAGGTGGGTCACTTTGGATGTGACCTCCCTGTATTCTATCATTCAACACGAGCAGGGTCTTAAGGCTGTTAGTCACTTTTTGGACTTATCCACCTTATCTATATCACATTGCACTTTCTTATTAGATTCCATATTATTTTTACTCACCCACAATTACTTTTTGTTTGATTCACAATTTTATTTACAGAAAATGGGCACCGCTATGGGCACGAGTTTTGCACCATCATATGCTAATTTATTTATGGGTTTTTGGGAATCACGTTTTATTTATCACAGTGACAATTCTTTTCGTCAACATATCGTCTATTACAAGAGATATATTGACGATCTGATCTTAATTTGGAAAGGTGACGAGCACTCACTTCTTTCTTTTATTGATTATTTAAACACCAACACTTTTAATCTCAAATTCACTTTTGAGCACAACATTCATCATATTAACTACTTAGATTTGTTCCTGTACATTGACGAGCAGATGACAATACAGACGGACATCTACAGGAAACCTAATTCGAGGAATATGTTGCTTAATGCACATAGCTGTCATCCCCGCTCATTAATTAGGAACATCCCAGGGGCTCAATTTGTCAGACTAAAAAGACTCTGCTCAGATAATGAGGTTTTCCTACTTAGAGCTAAAGAGATGTCCAACAGATTTCTGGCCAGAGGTTATGCTTTAAAAGACATATCAGCAGCTTTTGCTAAAGCAGATGCCTTAGACAGAGATACCCTTATACGCAACACCAAGAAACAGGACAAAGTGGAAAGAGATAGGGATCAACCTTCAAGTTACAAAAAACCACAGAGTCCATTGTTTATATCAACATTTAATGCTCAATCGCAACAAATTTGCAACATCATATCAAAGCATTGGCATACATTGTTGTTAGACAGAGATATACACCCGACCATACAGAAGGGACCAAGATTCACTTACCGCAAAGCAAATACTTTAGCGTTCCATTTATCTCCCAGTATGTTTGATACAAGATCCAAATTTCCTAATGTTAAAAGTATACCAACCGGTTTTTTCAAATGTGGGAAATGTTCCATGTGTCAGTATGCACGTCCAACCAAATACATCACATATAACACCAGGGTTAGAAAGTATTTTATTAAGAACTTTCTTAATTGTAATATCTGTTATGTGATTTACGTTCTCTACTGTGGTTGCGGACATAAGTATGTGGGTCGCACCACCAGGCCCCTTAAAGTCAGGATAGCTGAACATGTACGCCTGATAAAAAAGAAGAATCTTGACCATCCAGTGGCAAGGCATTTTGCCCTATGTCCCAAGGGTGGTATCAACAATTTCTCATTCTCAGCAATCGAACACATACCAAACCATGCCAGAGGTGGCAACAGAGAGAATGTTCTAAACAAACAGGAGATGTATTGGATATACACTCTCAACACTCTCCACCCACATGGCATGAACCTGGATTGGGAGTTAAAACACTTCCTCCAGGGTTGATTGTCTGGGAAGTGTTGGGAGTGTATATTCGATACAGTATATTAATATTACTCATCAGTTTATATACCCCCCCCTTTTACATATGTACCTCTACGGAGTTAATGTTATTCATTAATAGTTTCATTTATTTGTGATTTATATATTTCATCCTTTGAGATCTTTTATATCATTTTCTATATTGTCTGTCCTTCAGATTAGGGGCATGTTATAATGTATTATCTCAATGTTTTTAGCATTCATACTCCTCCGCAAGGTTATTGCCTCTACTACATAATGCGATATGTTTATATAATTAATAATACGGATGCTTCATGTTACTTTTGTTTTTTGTTTTTAAATGTGTCATTATCTTCCTTTTGTTTTAATTTTCTGCATGTGTGTTAATTCCATCCAATGCAGGCTTTCTATGTTGTACTGCCCAATTCGTTCATGGTCTTCACAGTGTAATCAAGTTTACTATCCACCACTGTGGCTTATTACTGTTCCAACCAATGACGAACAAGGGCTGCCTATTTAGATATCCTGCAATGTTGAGAGATTGTACTCTTTGATAAAGTCCCTGCTACGGGACGAAACGCGTCAGAGATGTTCTCTCTGTAATGTGCAGCACCGTGAAATAAAGCTGATTTTATTGTATCCTGGCTAAGCTCCGTTTCTGCAGTGACCGCCATCCATTCTACACTACCAGTACTGCAGAACAGCACTGCAAATGCATGTACTGTATACTTTAAATATGCAAATTTACAATTAATGCGCGCGCACACACAGACTGTGTACTGAGTATGTTGAACCGTGAAGGTATTAGACTTCCAAGACAACAGCTCGCAAAAGGCCCCCTGAGTTTTTACACGGCATTGCAGTATTGCAGACAGCAAGAATAAAATGCTAATATCACGAGCGCGAAAATAACGCAGTTCACTCCGGGCGAAAACGACACAAAACCGCTAATCTGCTAACCGCTAACCGATAACCGATAATCTGAAAATCGCGGATCTAGCCGATTTAGACTAAAAGCGGACGCCTCTGTATAATGTAATGTAGAAAGGATAGTCCTCTTGATGGTTATAGATTTTGACGAAGCTCACATTAGGCCACCTCATCAGCACATGAAGTGGCCATTGAATAAACTTCTAGATATTATTATTTTCAAAAAAAATAGGTGCCTACTGTACCTATCTTCCTCAGCTCAGATGAATCTTAGCCTTGGACTGCTCACTGGGCCACACTCCACACGATTCTGATGGTCACTCCAACAAAAACAACACAATGTCATATACCTGACCCACAGCTTCCACAGAGCAGGATCAGCTTTGCTGTTGCACACAGCAGTAGATTGCAAATTGTTCACTGCACAGCCAGTCTCCGCAGTTTTTGAGTATTGATACAATGGCAGGATTTATCACAAAAAGGTAATATAATATATAATATACCATAAAGATCAAACAAATGTCATAAAGAGGTAAGGCAGGAGGTATACTCCTGTTAGAACTACAATGTTTGCACTACATGTTTCCACTTTATATTGGTGTGTTTAGTGAGAGAATATAATACAAGAGGAACAGCCTTTCTTGATGGTCCTAGATCTAGATAAATAGATTCTAGATCTCAATAAATTAGACCTCAAATTTAAATTTACAATAGAACACAAGTTTCAGAATTGTACTACAGTATATTAGTATTAAATGGTTTCTGATGATCCACTCCAAGATTCTGCTGTTCTTATAGCATTTTGTGATCATATCTGGTGGATGGTGATGTAATTTAGCACTTGTTGTGGAGTCTCACCTTAATGCAGATATCCAGTTAATCAGCCATTTTAGAACAAAAATTCCCGTGCAGGCACACTTATGAAAACGCCCTCCTTCGGTCTCTGTTAATTCTCCCCACTTACCACTTAGAGAGTAAGCTCTTTGGGCAGGGACTGCTTTTCCTATTGTTTTATGTCGGAAGTGCTTATTCCCATAATGTTATAATATGATGTCACGTGTATTGTAAAGCGCAATGTACCTGGATGGCGCTATATAAATAAAGATTTACATACTAACATAACCCAAACAAATGTTTATACATCTTTACACTAAAAGGTGATTAAAATACAATCTAAAAATTCTAGTAGCACTTTATGTGTATACTCTAGTTATACAGATGCAGTGGCCGTTATCCGATCATGTCTCTGAGCCATTTTCGTAAAGTCTGCTGCATTCCACGCGGGATTCACTTGTTATTCCTCCGTGAATGTTGCCAATCACACCAATCACACCTGTGTTTACTGTTATTGATTTCCTTGATTTATCTGGATTCTGATTTGTTTGGGTGGGGTTCTTTGAGTATCCGCCAGATGGTAAAAGTGAATTCCCTTTGCTCTATCCAGTGGATAGTACAGTTATGTACAGCACCGACAAAGTTTATTGCAGCAAATGCCGCCGGTTCACCGGGATTTATTCCGGCTGGTGCTGAGGAAAGTCAGCACATCAGCCGCATCCAGCCGCGTCCCCTCCGTTCCCCCCCCCCCTCCAATCCGCGCGCAATTTAAACATCTTCCCGACCCTCTAGCTGCGCCTGCTGTGCCCCTCTGCTTCCCCGCTCCCCCGCTTACCTCACTTCAAACCTTCAGGGGAGTCGGGGAAGCCGGGGAAGCCGGGCGCTCGCTTGACTGTGACGTCACCGACGTCACGCGAACGAGCCGCTACTCAACGCTTCTCCACGCTGCCGCCACGCATCCTGCCGAGCGGCATTTGCTCGAATAAACTTTGTCGCTACTGTACTGTAGTCAATTTGCAGGTGTTTAAAAACCAGATGAAAACAGTGTCTACCACAGTGATCCGTTGTAAATTGACCTTGGTCACTGAAGACGTTATCAAATTTAGGCGTTTTCATATCTAAACCAAATGTTTTATACATTATTCTCAATTGCTATGCCGCACAATTCCTGAATAGATATACACTCAACATCATGTCAAGTCCTTATATTAAACCGAACTGTGGTTATGCATTTTTAATATTTTCTTCAATTAATGCTGGAACAGAGACGAAGGGGACTTTAGCAGAGATATATGATTATATCATTTTGAACTATGATTTTTTTCAAATTTTCACCGAACCATCGTGGGTGGAAGCATTCGATAAGGCAAACTTTAACTAATGAGGATTGTTTTTTTCGGACAGCCCCTCGTCTAGGAATTACAAGAGGTTTTTGGTCTATGCTCTCAGCTTTTGCCGGTATGTTTGCTCATAGCAGTTTTCTGGATAAGGCTCACACGCTGACAGCGAGAGAACTACAGCTGCTGCTTACACAGGTCTCTATCTGTTGTGCTCCACGTGTGGTGCGTGCGGTAGGTGCAGTGCTGGTTGGGTTTCCCTTAGAGATTGTCTATTGTGGGCTGTCGGATCATTGACTACCATTTCCAGCCCCCACATACGGGTCTTCTGCGTTGCGCGAACCCGGAAGTCACTGTGAGGGACTGAGGGACTGCTAACTGCGTGACGCGAGGTCTCAGCTGTTCCCAGCACACGGGAACACAAACCTACGTCGGCAGATTATAGCTCATATTGCTTTTTTAAACACTGCCTTTTTAACTTTTATTCAGTTAGTATTACCAGCTTCACGCATTTAAAACTTTGCCACGCTATTCTTTTGAACACACTATGCACTGTACAGTGTGTGATCGATTCAATTACATGTCATGACCTGTAATAAAATTACACACCGAGATGTTTCTTGCTTTTATTCCACCTCCTGATTAATGGAAAACATTATGTGATGCATTTTGTTCATATTTAAGCAATTGTAACAGTTATAACATTTCCATTTCCTGCTTCCACATGTATACGCATTGTGATTCGACTTAGAAATCCATGGGGTATTTTTATTTTAAAGTGACATTTTATTTTTCTTGAGAAGAAGAGAATACTTGTGAGATTTAAACAAAACCTTATACAGTATGATGCAATGTTTTGAAAGTCAATCAATTTTTACATTGTTAAAATCACAACATATTTATTTAATCAATGATGTTGCATTTTGCAGTATAATTAGACTTTGCATGTGTAAATAATTCCGCAAAGAAACCCCAAAAATAAATATTAATAACTTTTATTAAATTTTAAAACAGTTCAACAGTAAAACAGTTTTTGTCTGAGTAATTGCTGTTCCTGGTTTCACACGCATGATCCTGGTGGATGTACTACATTGTGATTTGTCTAGAATGACTTCACCGCCCATGTGAATTTCAAGTCATAAAAAATTAAAAAGACATATCTTTTTCTATTCTATTTTTATGAGTGAGTGAGTGATTTTAAGAAAACATTATGTGATGCATTTTTAAAAAAAATATTTTATCAATTTTTACATTCATAAAATCACTATCTTTTTATTTCTCAGTGAGGTGGCATACTCTATTTTTTGGGTGGGAGGGGATCAAGACCTTCAACTTTGCGTAGGGTTGGTCTGCTTTATATGCTGTTTATGGAAATATCACACACACACATACACAAACATGGTCTCAAGGGAGTGATAACTTTTATTATATTTTAAAATAGTTCTAAGGATTTCATTCTACTTTAATCCTGCACGCTCATTCGAGTATTAGAGAAAGCTGGACTAATTTAGTTGCACCTTCCCCCCAACCCCCCCAACACCCCCAACACCACCCTCACAATAGACCATTCACAGACACAAAGACACAATTTTTCAGGCTTTTGCTATTGTGATTTTTAATTCCATGGAGTTTAGTTGAGTCACCTCACCCGGTGTAAATGACCGTGGATTTATTTTGTCATTGAGAGAGGGGGATTAGGATAAACTATTGACTGTTATTATGCACACAGTACAATAAGCTTGGACATTCCCTCCCTCCCTTCCAGTAGTGCAGCATCTCCTGAGAATGAAAAATATATGGTTGCAGGATTAGTGAATTGAAGGCCTTGATTGTTTAACACTATTGACAGCCACACAAAATGAATAAACTATAACTTACCGTACCTGTAAACTATAATGAAATTTTAGAAATAATAGGTCTAATAGGTCACCAATGTCTAATTCAAATACATGTCTAATACTGTATAATATATAAAAATTCAATGTGGAGTGTAAGTGCAGACATAAAATGGTTAACGTTCCATTACATTTAATATACAGTAAGGCTAACATTTAAACGGGTTATTGTCAGTACCATATTTACCTGTACTATACTTACTGTACCTGCAATTACTTTACTACCGTACAGTACCTTACTACATGTCTGTATACTGTATAATATATAAAAATTCAATGTGGAGTGTAAGTGCAGACATAAAATGGTTAACGTTCCATTACATTTAATATACAGTAAGGCTAACATTTAAACGGGTTATTGTCAGTACCATATTTACCTGTACTATACTTACTGTACCTGCAATTACTTTACTACCGTACAGTACCTTACTACATGCCGGTGGCGTTCCCATTACACTCTAAAAGAATGGGAAAAACGCTGCTAATATTGTCAATATAGTTGTTGCATTTTTGTACGGTGAATATGTCATTCCAGAAACTCTTTATTCCTTTAATTAATTCCTCCTTGTTAGATAGTTTAACAACCTTTCTTAAACGATCCTTCAGTGCATGCCACACCAGTTCTATAAGGCTAAAATCTGGTGATTTGGAATGGGAGGGGAAAAAATGGCAAATTTGTTGAACAGATATAAACAGTCTAAAATAATGAGAAACAGTTACTGTACACTGGAGCACTTACTTCGGTGGCGTCTTAACCCAGTTGATACTGCTCGCAAGAATTTAGGCATTAGAGGTGGTATATTTAGGGTAATTGTCCTGGAAGAACCGGTGACCACCAGATGGGAAGTTATACCTAATGTATTTAACAATACGGGTTACAATTGCTCATGCAAAAATACTTTATCCATGATTCCTGGAACAAGAGAAGAAAAAAATTATGAAATAAAAACGAACATTAGAATACAGAATACACTACAGTTGTACAGTGCATAAGGCTTTAGCATGTGACTTTGTGCATTATTTTACCCTCAAATATGATTAGGCATCCTGGTCCACATCTAGAGATCACACCGCCCACACATGGATCTTCAGTGGGTACTTGGGCCGTGGCTTAAGAGATAGGCATCCTTTTTTACAGAATGCAAAAGTGGCAAATCTCTCAAGAGCTACATTTGACTCATCAGAAAAGATGGAATCCTGAAAATTCTCGCCACTTTCGATCCATGCCTGTGCTTGGTCCACTCTTTTTATCTTGTTGGCTTCCCTTATCATAGGATACGCTCTGTAATGACAAGGAAGAATTTTACAGGGACTGTACTGGCAAACAAAAAAGAATTGCACCCGCTCAACCTAGTGTGACCGCTGAGATCACTAAATCAGACTGGTGCAATATGGCAGAGAGACTAATCAAAACACAGAGAACACTGTATGATGTAAAGACACAATACATACAGATAAGGCCCTATTAATGCACTCAAAATCTGAGGAGGTGAGACACCCTAGTAAAAAAGCAACAACACAGAAATAATCTGAACCAAACCTAGAAATAGTGTTTAAATATGCTTTATTAGTATTAGTTAAAAATTGGTACCAGAGTATATGGTGAATGGAATGAACTGAATACAGTGAGTGCTATTAGGCAAGTTGCCAGAATGTTTAGCCAAAACAATGGAGCAATAAACATAAGCACTATGAATAACAGAAAGCACAAAATCAATGCCTATGGTTTAAGGCAGTGAAGGCTAACTGTAATATGTGATGTCACTGGAGCGCTATATAAAGTATATACACCCATTAGAGGCACTAAAATGTGTGTGAACACTAGCTCACTGTAAACCATGTGTCAATGATGGGTTTGAGAGGTTAATGACAAAACAGTGGCAAAGATGGTCAATGATAACACACACAAACACTAATACAGCTGACTTAAATAATCCAATATAACAGTAGTGGTGTGATCCCCACAAAAACTGTCCCTGCTAGTTAACACACAGGGGCAGAAAGGAGGGAAAGGGAATGCCCTACACACCAATATATGCTAACCCTGTAGGGAAAGAATAATACAGCAGGATCGTGTAATCCACTGGCTCTGACCCTCAATAACATACCCCTACAACACACGGGCGGGAGAGGGGGGGGTTGGAGGCCAGAAAAGAGGGAAAGAGGACCCTGATAACTTATCTGTGCTGGCCCTGGGTACACACGATCCTTTCAATCAGCCTGGGTAAGTGCCTCGTGTACTGTGCAGCTGAAGGGAACTCAAGCCTTGACACGGTGAGGTCTGCTAGAAGCTGCAGGCATCCCTCTCTCGGAAGAAGCTATTGCGAAACGTACGTCAGAGGACGTGATGACGTCACACATCACGCTTTCAAGCATGGATGACTGCAGCAATCTCGCGGGACTACACCTCTGCCGTGGTACCAGTATCCAAAGTTTTACCACCTCATCGCCCTTACGATTGTCCGATTGATCTTTTGCCTGGTTCTGTTCTTCCCAGAGGAAGGTCTTATCCACTCTCACTTCTAGAGACTAAAGCCATGAATGATTACAACCAGGAAGATATTAAAAGGGGGTTCATACGAAATTCCTCATCTCCAGCCGGAGGAGGGTTATTTTTTGTCAAGAAAAAAGACGGATCTCCGCCCATGCATTGACCATAGAGGGCTTAACAAGATCACCCTCAAGAACCGATACCCGTTACCACTGATCTCAGAACTTTTTGATCATCTTCAACGCTCAACTATCTTCACCAACTTAGACTTGCGTGGTGCCTATAAGTTGGTGAGAATTCGCCAGGGGGATGAATGGAAGACGGCCTTCAACACAGGAGATGGCCATTATGAGTACTTAGTCATGCCCTTTGGCCTCTGCAACGCTCCTGCTGTTTTTCAGGACTTTGTCAATGAGATCTTCCGAGATCTTCTCAATCAATTTCTCATCATCTACCTCAACGACATAATGATTTTTTCCAGCCTAAAAACATTTTTGATGGAAGGAATCAGATACATATGACATCATAATTTTTTCATGTTCAATGAACAGTTCTATTTGCAGATATGTGGCACCGCAATGGGTACCAAATTTGCTCACAGTTATGCCAATTTGTTTATGGGCATATTGGAGGACGATAACATCTGGTCCAACTGCCCACTGGGGGAGAATCTGGTGCTCTGGCAGATCTACATAGATTATGTAATATTAATTTGGAAGGGATCTTCCCATGAACTAGAACAGTTCAAAGATGTCACGGGAGATTCCTGTGGCGGGTAGGATCTCGGTGGCCGGAACAGCACGAGCGTAGTAGGTGTCACAAGCAGAGGTCCGAGGCAGGCGGCAGGTAGCGACGTCAGGTAACAAGCAGAGGTCCGAGGCAGGCGGCAGGTAGCAAAGTCAGGTAACAAGCAGAGGTCAGCAACGAGGAGACTGTAACAGGACAGGGGAGCAAGGACAGGTCTGGGGGCAGGGACTGAGAACAGGAACAAACAGGGACAAGCCAGATTACCAGCAAGGGCTTTTACTGTGAACAGACTTCTATGGTACAGGTACAGAAAACAGATCAGGATATCAGAAGCATGTGCATCAGGAATCTGACTTCAAGCAAAGGCAAAAGCAACAGACAGGAAGCAAGCTATAAGGACAGAGACAGGAGCAACAAGAAGACAGACAGACAGAGGAACCCAGAGCCAACAGAAGGCAGCAGCACACCCAGTGGACAAGGAAGCTATGGCTAGGCAGGAGGTCTAGGCGACCCTGACATTACTCAACCCTCTCGAGAGCGTTCTCCGGACGATCCTCCAGGCTCTTCCCGGAGGCCTTGATGAAAAGTGGACTCAAGGTGACCCACCTCTGGTGGTTTGTCAGCGGGCAGAGGGTACTCCACAGGTACATTGTGTGCTGCAAGGAACCTCCGAATGGGTGCATTCAACCCAAATGCAGGGGCAGAGACATCAGAAATGTGGGCATCAAAGACGGGTGCAGCCTTTCTACATGAGTCAGTGGGGACACAGAGTTCACTCTTCGTGGTCTCTTTTTGTGACCAATATATCTCTTTTAGTTTTGAAATCTGGAACTTCCCAATGGATACGTTCAACTCCATTGCAGAGACATGGACATCAGGAATGTGGGCATCAAGGACGGGTGCAGACTTTTCACATGGGTAAGTGGGAACATAGAATTCACGCTCCATGGTCTCCTTTTGTGACTGCCGTTTCGTGGTATCACCTAAAATCTCATTAAGACCAGCTATTTGATTTTTCAGCTCTTGAAGCTGTCCTTCTGCACTTCTTTTCACACTTAATGCAGTTGTCAGTTCGGCTTCTTTGGAGTTGAGTCGCGACTCCATATCTCCCAGCTGACTCAGAGTAAAGCTTAAATCTTCTTCATTTCTGATCTGCAGCTGCCGGGCATTGTCCAGCTCCAGCTGCAGCCGGACCTTATCATGGGCTGTGTGGTCCAATAATTTGCAGGCATCGGCCATTTTGACCTCATAGCGCTGTGTCAGGCCAGCCACTTGACTGACGGACACCTTCTCTCTCTCCTCCTTTTTGGCAAGCTGTGTCTTGAGCTCAGCGATCTGAGCCTGCAGCGCTGTGAGTTGCTGAGATGTGTGTTCAGCTGCTAGCTTTATCTCTTCCTCCAGCGAGGCTCTGGTTATGCTCAGTGTGGCCTTCAGCTCCTCATGCTGTTCTTTGGGGACACACTGGGTACTCAAATAATCTTGCAGCATCTTTATTTTGTAGGCAGTCTGGAAACTTTCTTCCTGCAGAACTCGCTGCTTTTCTTCAGCATTCACCCATTTCTCCTTGGTGTCCTGCAGATGTGTACGCAGTTCTCGCAGCTGACTCTGCAGCATATTTTCTGCTTGTGTGCGCCGCTCCAGGGAGACACGTTCTTCTTGCAGCACTCTCTCTGCATTCTGCAGTGCTGTCTGCACATCTAACTTTTCCTGGGCCAACTGTTTCTTCTCCTCTCCTAATTTATGGAGTTTCTTATCTCCTTCACTGCCTTGGACATAGAGATTCTTGCACTCTTGGGTTACAGTTTCAAAACTGATATTTAACCCTTCGAAGATTTCTCTCAATGAACATAGTTCTGTGTTGAAGTGGCAACTCTTCTCCTTAGAGACTTCCAGCTCTGTAGTAAGCCTGTGAACCTCTTTCTGAGATGCTTCCAGTGCTGCGTCAACTTGAGCCATGAAAGTCTGGTACTGGGCAGAATCAGCATAGGCTTTCTCCAGCTTACTTGACAAGATCAACCTGTCATTCTCCAACTGATATTTTTCTTTTTCCCAGTCACCCTCTGCTTTTTCCAGCGCTAATTGCATCCTTGACTTTTCTTCTATCAATAGTCTGTTCTCCTCTTCTGATTCATGGAGTCTTTTATCTCCTTCACTGGCTTGGACAGAGAAGTTCTTACTCATTTGGTTTATAGTTTCAAACCTACTATTTAACTCTTCGGAGGCGTCTCTCATCGAACGTATCTCTGTTTTCAAGTAGCATCTCTCCTCCCGATCGACTTCCATCTCTTTTTTGAAGTAACAAATGTCCTCCTGGGAGACTTTAAGCTCTGTATTTAGCCTGTCAATTTCCTTCATAGAACTTTCCAGGAATTCGTTACTTTTAGAAGCGAGGCGCCGATTTTCAGTAGCATCAGCATATGCCTTCTCCAGCTCACCTGACATGACATCCAGGTCACTCTCCAACTGGTGCTTTTCTTTTTCCTGGAGAACACACTTAGCAATTGCGGAGGATAGACAGCTCTGTAGTGCAGAATTAGTTTCTTGCTCCTTATCTAAACGTCCATAAAGACAATCAATCGCTTTCTGTGCAGCTTGAAGCGTCTGAGTAGGGGCATCTTTTTTCTCTTCCACTATTCTTGGGATACGTCTGTGAGTTGCCTTAAGCTGCAGCATATCTCTTTCATCAAATGCAGACTCTGAGGTTAAATTTTCATTCTTAATTCCTTCTGCAACTTCCACAGTAATGCCTCCCTTCTTTTTCTTCTTCTTCCTTGCTTTGAGAAGTTCTGAAGAATCAGTGGTACTGTGTTCACATTTACTGCTCAAGACTGTTTGAGTTTGAGCCATCATTTCAGACATGGGGAAACCACACTTCCCAAGAAACCAGTAAAGAGGAAATGTGTTTTTAAAACAGAAGCATTAGAATGAACAACAGGAATATTAGACACAGAGAGACACAAGATAGGAGAGCTGACCTTTTGAGACTTTAGCATCAGTCACAGAGATTTATAAATGCAAGGAAAAAACATAGACAGAGAAACCTGTAGTTACATCTGAATCTTTAGGCATCAGGCGTAGGGATATCATACAGACAGAGAGAACCTGCAGTTACATCTAAATCTTTAGGCATCAGGCGTAGGGATATCATATAGACAAAGAAAACCTGCAGTTGAATCTGAAACTTTAGATATCAGGCATAGAAATATCATAGACAGCAGAAAACTAATACAGAGAAAACTTGTAGTTAGATCTAAAACTTTTGACATCGGACATAGGAATATCAGACAGAGAACCCTGCAGTCAAATCTGAAACCTTTGATATCAGGCGTAGGGATATCATATGTTGCAGAGAAACAAACTTTAGAGGAACTTGCAGGTAAACCTGAAACCTTAGAACCAATCATATGAAAAACTATGGATGCAAGAAAATCAAAGCATGCAGCAACAAAATAATGGGAGCACTTTTGTCTTTTGAAATGGGGACCCTGTGAACAGCAGTGGTTCAACCAGGGAAAGAAGTAAATCAAGGTAACCGTCTTAAATAGAAATGTGAGTCTGAAAATCTGCAGTGGCCCACCCACAATGCAGAGACAATTCTTGTCCAGGTAATGAAAGTCTGAAAATGGCAAAAACAGGTACTGCAGGGAGGGTTTTTTTTTTTTTTTGTAAAAGGGAATTCTTCTCAGGGAGAAAGTGGCACAAAAAGCCCTGCAGAAACCTTTGCAGCAACAAAACCTTCAGGATCCCAACTGGGATTTAAAAAAAAAAAAAAAAAAAAAGTACTTATCTTCCTCCAAGCGGATGGGGTCTGCTGAAGCAGGAAGGCATAGAATCTGTTCCAGCGAGATCCAGAAGTGGCCTTTGCTTTCTGTCACGGGAGATTCCTGTGGCGGGTAGGATCTCGGTGGCCGGAACAGCACGAGCGTAGTAGGGGTCACAAGCAGGGGTCCAAGGCAGGCGGCAGACAGCGCAGTCAGGAAACAAGCAGAGGTCCGAGGCAGGCGGCAGGTAGCGAAGTCAGGTAACAAGCAGAGGTCAGCAACGAGGAGACTGGAACAGGACAGGGGAGCAAGGACAGGTCTGGGGGCAGGGACTGAGAACAGGAACAAACAGGGACAAGCCAGATTACCAGCAAGGGCTTTTACTGTGAACAAACTTCTATGGTACAGGTACAGAAAACAGATCAGGATATCAGAATCATGTGCTTCAGGAATCTGACTTCAAGCAAAGGCAAAAGTAACAGACAGGAAGCAAGCTATAAGGACAGAGACAGGAGCAACAAGAAGACAGACAGACAGAGGAACCCAGAGCCAACAGAAGACAGCAGCACACCCAGTGGACAAGGAAGCTATGGCTAGGCAGGAGGTCTAGGCGACCCTGACAAAAGAACACCTCAATACCAATAATAAGAATATAAATTTTACGTTTAAACAAAATAACGAAACAACCAAATTCTTAGACCTTCAGCTTTATATAGAAAATAACACTATACAAACTAAGACTTTTTGCAAAAAAGTACAGGCTAACAATTACCTCTTATCTAGCAGCACCATAACCCAAATTGGGTTAAGAATATCCCCCGGGGTCAGCTGTTAAGATTGAAAAGAAATTGTTCAAACCCAGACGTCTTTGTAAAACAGGCAGAGTCATTGAAACAAAAGTTCATTGATAGAGAATATAATCGGGCGATGCTTGATGCAACAGTGCAAAAGTGAGTGAGATGATTAGGACAACACTTTTGAATATAAACAGGATGAAAGTAAGAAAAAAAAGAATGACACAGTGGCTTTCGTCACACAATATAATTCAATGGCACCACAGATCATCCGGACGTTTCATAAGTATTGGAGCATTCTGAGGAGGGACGAATACTTGAGAGACCATCTGAAAGAGAAACCAGAAATTTATTTTAAGAGAGCTAACAATTTTAAAACAAGATTGTCCCCTAGTTGCCTGTAACAGGGGATTTATCCCTGTTCAGAAAACTTGCCTCTAATCCAGCAGTGTGCTGGTTAATTGACCAGCACCTGGCTGATTGGAGGTTTGTTAGAGAAAAGGCTCCTCCTGAGACAGGAAGGGGAGACTCCTGAGCACACATGTGAGCTGAACAAGGAGACAGACAGAGGGGAGGTTCCTGAGTCTCACAGAGGAGACTGATAGAGGGAACACAGATGTCTGGAGCTTACAAGACTTCTAACCCTGACTGCTGATATAGCCTGAGGAAATGGCAACAACCCAGGAAAGAGAGAAGCCTTCCCCACTACAGCTACCAGAGAGACAGATAAGACTTTCTTTTGGAACTGTTATGTATCTGTAAATATGTTTATATTTTGGGGCTGGTGAATAGCTTAGCTAACCAACCCAGTCAGAGACGGCTGAGCTACATGTGTAGATAGTCTCCAAAGCGGAGATAGGTTTTTGTTTGGCTTATTTTCATATGTTTTGCTGTGTAAAAGGGACAGGCGCAATAAAGCCTAATTTTAATTTCACCTTAAAAACAGTCTCCATTGCGTACCTCTGAACATGTCTCTTACATATGGTGTCAGAAGTGGGATGAGAGGTGGCCCTTGAAGTTAAAAGGGGCCCGGAGATTGCCTGTGAATTTTTTTTGCTGCTTTTTGCCTACAAACAGCCTGAGCAACAAAGCAAAGATTCACCTGCAGCAGAGATCAGAATTAAAGGGATACACATCCAGACAGGAAATCTACCCTGCACTGAACAAAGCCACAAAACCATGAATGGACTATTTTCCCCGATTCCAAGAGGAGAGAGACACTGTGCTGAAGCAGGTAAACCTTACTTGCCTATCACAATGTGTAATATGGTTGTTGAAATAGGGGCTTTGCCTTCCAGCCATAGTCAGGGTTCAAGAGGTGTGTTAGCGCTCCAATGATAGGAGCTAGGCTTTGTTTATTATTTTCTTTAAAAAAAATGTTTTGCTGAAGCAGGGGAATTTTCAGCAAACAAGTGCTGTGTGTAAAATTGCCTCGCCGGGTAAAAAGGGATTGCTGAAATGTGTAAAGTCGCCCTGCCCTGAGTGAAAGAAAGTGAAAAAAAGAGAATATTTTTTTCTGCAAGTATAGTCTGTATGTATCTTGGGAGTACAACATGCACCCAAAGTGTGAAGAGTGAATGCTATATTACCCAAAGATGAGATTGAAAATTACTGAACTCAAGCAGAAAACCAAATTCTGTTGCTGAAGCGGAGGGATTGCACATAGCAAGTAAATGGTGTGAAGCAAAGAAACGGGCAGCTAGCAAGCATTGTATTTAAAGAAATAGAGCCCCAATAGGTCAAGGTGAAGAATACACCTGTGGAGAAAAAAAAACAAAAAAAAACCCCTGGGAATTTAAAATGGCCGCCCAGCTAAAGTCAAATACAGACTCTGTAAAAATAGGGAAGAAAATTTGTTCCTTGTGTAAATAACCCTACCACACGGAGCAGTGTCCCTTCAGGCCTTATTCAGACGATGAGAGTGAATGAATTCACAGCACTGCTAATATTGTAAAACTTACCCAAGGGAAGAAAAAGTCTACAGAGAGGCCTGTGAGTGCTACGACCTCTACAAGCAAAATATGCCAACCTGTAGGACTACCACCATTTGGGGTTCTAGCAAATACAGTGGCAACCTCTGCAATAGCGCCTCCTGAGGTCAGGAAAAAAATACACCTGATCGCCCCAAAATGGAGGACAAGATGCAGCGTTCCTGTAATGAATCCTACCCCACGGAAGAGTGGCCCTTCCAGTCCGATAAGCAGGAAGACATCTCTTACGGGGAACCCGAGCCGAGTCACACCCACAAAACACCCCAAGAATGGTGGGGGTGCCTGAACTCGGTACGAACCGAAAAGACCGCTCTCTATTATGACGAATAGGATCGCCAGGAGAAAGAGCGGGAGCAGCAGATCACCAAATATTTCTATCAGCTAACACAACTGCAAGAAAAGCCTGGCATATACAATGAAGCTGCTGAAGTATCAAATAAAGAAGGAGACCCCAGTATTCCTGATGGGATGGAGTCATCCAAAACAAAAAGGCGGAAAAAGAAAAGCGGTTCTTCACTTACCGTGGAAGGAACAGACACATCTGCAGATCCCGCGGAGGAAAAGGGGGTCCGAAATACCCTGCAGCCCAGAGAAAATGGAGAAGTTGTCCCGCGGATGACCGAATATTCAGAGGGCCCAAGGCAGGAGTCGTGTACCCCAAAGAAGTGTCTGTCCGGTGCTAATAGTGAGAAACCCTCAACTAACCATACCAGGGAAGTGGAGCCGGAACCGGTGAGTAACGATCCCTTGACAGCCCTGGGGATGCCCTGAAGGTTGCCAGGCGTGACTGTGATCTGCTCCGGGAATAATTGAAACTGAAGAATGATGATTACGCAGAGCTACTGATAAATAATGTGGAGCTACAGAAGAATGTGCTCACGATGTACTCCTTGGCCAAGACAGAATTGGACGATCTCAAGACTGAGCTAGATGCTGCAAACACTAATAATGTCACCATGGTGGAAAAGCAGAGCCAATCTGATAAAATGATGGCTAAACTGAAGCGGAAGTATGAGGAGGCATTGAAGGAGATTACAGTCTTTCAGCAAGAGGTTCACACTCTCCGCAGAGCACTGGATGCCTCACATCATGAGATCAACAGCTGCCGCACAGAACTGGAAATCTCCAGAAAGGAACTTCACAGTCTCACTGAGGAGCTGGACATTTCAAAGAAAACTATCCTCCATCTTAACTTAGATCTCAAAGTCTCTCAGAAGGAGCTTCAGACCCTAAACCTGGAGATGGAAGTCTCACGCCAGGAGACAGCCCGCCTCCAAGTAGATGTGCAAAAATGGAAGGTGGACTGCAAAGAGGCCCTGAATAGTACAGAGACTGAAAAAAGAGAAAACTTAAGATTAAAAAAAGAAAATTCGGAGTTGACAGACCACGTCAATGGAAGTTTGAAGCAGAGCACCGAATGCAGAACCAACTGCAAGGTCTGCGTAAACACCTCCAGAATGTCGAGGAGAAGCAGCGAACTCTGATCGTGGTGCCATGGTGCCGTCCACCCCCCCACACACATACACACACACACATACATACATACACACATACATACACATACACACACACACACATACATACACACTCACACACTTTAACCCGAAGCTCCTTCCCTGCTCCCCACCCAAGGCACCTCCCATCTAGCTCCTCTCCTCCTCCCCATTGGCTGACTCGCGTACCACGTGACGCGTCAGCGCCGAAAATCTCTAGGATCTTGCAGCATCGGCCGGCTGACATGTCACAGTACGTAGTCAGCCCTGCTGGAAGGAAGCAACGGGGGCAGGGACCATTCGGGCAAGGGTCCGGTGGTCTGCGGCCGCACGCGCCGGCCGCAGTGGGTTTGCAGCCTTATGCACTGTACAGTACAGCTGTAGTTTATTCTGTACCCTAATGTTCAGTTCTAACGTAATATTTTCTCTTCTTGTTCCAGGAATCATGGACAAAGTATTTTTCCAAGAGCAAATAGTCACCCGTATTGTTGAATACATTAGACATGATTTCCATCTGGTGGTCACCGATTCTTCCAGGACAATGACCATAAACATACCGCCTCTAATACCTATATTCTTGCGAGCAGTATCAACTGGGTTAAGACGCCACCGGAGTAAGTGCTCCAGTATATATTAACTTTTTCTCATTGTTTTAAACTGTTCCATTAATTCGCCATTTTTTCCCCTTCCATTCCAGATCACCAGATTTGAACCACTTAGAATTTGTGTGGCATGCGCTTAAGGATGATATCAGAAAGGTTGTTAAACCATCCAAAAAGGATGACTTAATACAAGGAATAATGAGTTTCTGGAATGACATACTGACTGTACAAAGATGCAACAACTACAAACACATATTAGCAATGTTTTGCCTGTTCTTTTAGAGCATAATGGGACTGCAACTGGCATGTAGTAAGGTACAGTACTGTACTGTAGTAAGGTAAGTACAGTTACAGTAATTATAGTACAGGTAAGTATGGAACTGACAATAACCTGATTAAATGGTAGCCTTCTATTAAAGGTAATTGAACGTTAACCATTTTATGTCTGCGCTTACTCTCCACTTTATATATACTTAAATATATACAGATACTCCTTGAGAAAGTGCTGTGGAAGCGTGAAACATGTGGGAGTGCTATCCCCGTGTTTTGTTGTAGTTTGTCTATTTTTTTAAAATGTAGTTTAATAATTTATTTAATTTTTTTTATTACCCTGGTGAGTTGTGGAGTCCTGTCGCTTAGTTTTTGCGTCCAGCCCATCTTACGTTGTTCTCTTGCGTCTGGTTCTTGGATTGGTGTGACGCGCAGCAGCCTTGCTGGTTTACATCACACAGGACTTGTGTATATCCTACGTGGGGTAGGCGGTGCTTCACACGGAGCAACCAAACTCTGCACCGCAACAACGGACGAGACGGGAAGCCAAGATAAACACTAAACTCGTAGAGGGGGCGTCAGAGGTAATTTTACTTTTTCCTCTGTCGTGCATACCCACCACCAAGTGATGCAGCAGTTTATTCATTTTGTTTGGCTTTCAGTAGTGTTAACAGTCAATGCCTTCAATTCACTAATCCTGCAGCTATTTGTTTTTCTTTCACAGATGCTGCACTATTGGAGGGGGGGTGTCCAAGCTTATTTTACTGTGTGCATAATAACAGTCAATAGTTTGTTCTAACCCCCCCTCTCTCAATGACAAAATGACAAAAGTACTCTACGGTCGTTTACAGGTGACTCGGCTAAACCCCATGGAATTAAAAACACATATAGCCAAAATCTGAAACATCACAGTGTACTGTATGTGTCTTTGTGTGTGAGTGAACTATTGTGTGTGTGGTGATTGAGGGGTGGGGGGGAGGTGCAACTAAATTAGTCCATCTTGGTCTAATGCTGTGATGAGCCTAGAGGATTAAAGTTGAAAGAAATCATTTGAACTGTTGTAAAATACAATAAAAGTTATGACTCCTTTGACACGGTACCATGTTTGTGTGTGATACTTCCATAACAGTATGATAATGTAAGCAGACCAAACCTACTCAACATTAAAGGTATGGAATAGAATTCTCCCTTCCCAAAAAATATGACAGTATGCCACCTCATAGAGAAATACAAATGTTATGATAGTTAAATGTTAAAATTGATAACATACTATATGAGCAAAAATGCATAACAGAGTTTTCCTTAAAAGCACTAATTTATTAAGCCATGCTCGAGAAAATAAATATTTCTTAATTTTTTTTTTGTTGGACTTGATATTCACAGTAAGTAAGTATTTTCTCAGCCAAGAACCAAAGCCTGAAACATTGTGTCTTTCTGTGTGAATGTCCTACAGTATCACCATAAAGAGATGTTGATAATGAGTTGAATGCCTTTTTTTTTTTTTCACTTGAAATTCACATTGGCAGTGACGTAATTCTAGCCAAATTACAGTGCAGGTCTTCTTATCTGTCATGCACATGTGTGTGAAACCAGGCAAAGTAATTTCTCGGACAAGAACAAAAGGCTCAAACATAATATTAATTTAATTTAAGGTCCCATGGCCCGGGGGAGTGGAGTTGTGGATTATGAGCCAATTGACTTTTGCTTGGCTTAGTGAGGGTTGTGGAAGGTGCAAATATGTAAATTGTTTCATCTTTGTGTAGTTACATAGTTACATAGTAGATGAGGTTGAAAAATGACGTACGTCCATCAAGTTCAACCTATGCTAAATTTAGACAACAGATACTTTATCCTATATCTATACTTACTCATTGATCCAGAGGAAGGCAAACCAAAACCCCAGTAACATATCATCCAATGATATCTCATAAGGGGAAAAATAAATTCCTTCCTGAATCCAAGAATTGGCAATCGGATTAATCCCTGTATCAACAGCCTTGCCATGTATACTTATTTGGTATATCCTTGTATACCTTTCCCATCTAAAAAGATGTTCAACCTTTTTTTTTAATAAATCCATTGTATCTGCCATCACAGTCTCCATGGGTAATGAATTCCACATTTTAATAGCCCTTACTGTAAAGAACGCTTTCATTTGTTGCTAGTGAAATCTCCTTTCCTCCAGCCTTACGGGATGGCCCGAGTCCTTGGTACTGCCCATGGGATGAACAGTTCTTTTGAAAGCTCCTTGTACTATCCCCGAATATATTTGTATATAGTTATCATATCCCCTCTTAGACGCCTCTTTTCTAATGTAAATAAATTTAATTTAGCTAGCCTCTCCTCATAAGTTAGATTGCCCACCCCCTTTATTAATTTGGTGGCTCTTCTCTGCACTCTCTCTAGTTCCATAATGTCTTTTCTTAGGATTGGTGCCCAAAATGGTACTCCATATTCTAGGTGTGGTCTTACTAATGCTTTATAAAGGGGCATAATTATGTTTACTTCCCTTCCATACATTGCCCGTTTGATGCAAGATAAGATCATGTTTGCCTTTGCAGCTACTGCATGATTTTGGGCACTATTGCTAAGCCTGCTGTCTACAACCACTCCTAAATCCTTCTCCATCCAGGATTCCCCCAATATATCTCCATTTAATTTGTAAGTCGCCTTTTTATTCATGCATCCCAAATGCATAATCTTGCATTTATCTGTATTACAACTCATATGCCATTTACCTGCCCACATTTCCAGTCTCTCCAAGTCCTTCTGAAGAGAAATTACATCCTGCTCTGATTCTATTACCTTACAAAATTTAGTATCATCAGCAAAGATGGAGACTTTGCTCTCAATGCCAACCTCAAGGTCATTAATAAACAAGTTAAAAAGCAGGGGTCCCAGTACAGATCCCTGAGGCACTCCACTCACGACTTTAGCTCAACCTGAAAAAGTTCCATTTATCACAACCATCTGTTGTCTGTCCTTTAACCAGTTTTCAATCCAGGTGCATATATTATTACTGAGTCCATTTTTCTTTATTTTGTACACCAACCTCTTGTGTGAAACCGTATCAAAAGCCTTTGCAAAATCTAAGTAAACCACATCAACTGCATTACCCTGGTCTAAATTCCTACTTACCTCCTCAAAGAAACACATTCTGGGACGAACATGCAGGATTATACTTGAAATAAATCATTTGAACGGAGCTGTTTTAAAAAAATAAGAAAAGATATGACCCAAAGTTTAAGGTATTAATAGAATTCCCCCACTCCATCAAAATTGTAGTGATATTTTTTTGGGGTGTTTATTTTCGATCTTAATTACACATGCAAGGTCTAATTATAATGCAAAATGCAACATCATAAAGAAATAAAAATGTGTGATTTTTAAAAAGTAAAATTTGATAAAATATGAGAAAAAATGCATAACAAAGTTTTCCTTAAAAGCACTCATTTTTTAAGCCCTGCTCGAGACAAAAAAGGAAAAAAATTACATTGTTTCATTTTTGTGTAATTCTGGGATGAGCTTGTAGGATTACAGTTGAAATAAACCATTTGAAATGTTAATTAAAGTTAGCAGTCCCTTTAGACCATGTTTGAGTATATGATATTTCCCTAAACAATATGATAATCAGATCAAGCCTACACAAAGTTGAAGGTATTGAATTGAATTGAATCCCTCCCACCCAAAAAAAAAATTTATATTTTTTTTATTCCTTTTTGGGGTTTCCTGCCGGAATAGATTACACAAGCAAAGCCCAATTATATAGTAAAAAGCAACATCATTGCTAAAAAAATAATTTTGTGATTTGAACAATGTTGAGATTGATAAATATTTTTTAAAAGCATTACATAAAGTGTTTCTTCAAATCACTCATTTATTAATCGCTTCTCGAGGTAAAAAAAAAGGATACCACTTTTTTTTTACAGACTTGAAATTCACATTGGCAGTGATTCTAGCCAAATTACAGTGCAGGACTTCTTGTCAGCCATACGCATGTGTGTGAAAGCGGGAAAAGTAAATGCTCAGCTAAGACCCGATGCATGCAGTGTTATCTTTCAGTGTGAATGTCCTGGATCGGCCGGGGGAGGTGTTGATAACAAGTCGAATGCCTTTTGCTTGGCTTTGTGGGGGGAGGTGCAACTAAAATGTTTCATCTTGGTGAAAGATGACCAACCCTACCAAAAGTTGAAGGTATTGAAAAGAATTGCCCCCCCCCCCCCCAATAAAAATATGACAGTACTGTATGCCGGAAGAATAGCTCCCACCGGAGGGGAGAGACAGCGGGCACTGCTACGTAAAAAAATAGTAAATGCTGGACTGTGCTGAATACAAAAAAAGCCTTTATTGAATCATGGATAAAAGAGGAGGAACAGCCCCCCCCCCGCAGCTCTAACGCGTTTCACCCACTTAGGGCTTTGTTACTCACCCCTGCCAGGTTGTCACAATGAAGGCTGTCCCCATCCTGATCACCGTCCATGTCCTCCATTGCTACAAACAATACAGAACAATAAAAAATGACAATCTAATGTCCCCTAACCCCTTAATCACCTTAGCGGGTAGTAACCACTATAGTAATTAAGGGGTTAACCCACCCTCCCCAACTACCCACCCAGTAGGCCTAAACACCCATCCTTAGGGATAATACCCACTTCACCCACCCCCGCTACCCATAATTAAAAATAAAACACACAACAGCCCTACTACCCACCTCCTAGGCCCCCATTAACCTTTACAATATTTAATAAACAACAATACACAACGCACCCACCCCATACCCCCACATAAAAACAATATTTTTTTTTTACCCACACGATTAATACCACAGGCTGACGGGGGTCCCCTGGTGGTCCCCACGGGTGACCGCAGGCCCCACAGTGTACCCCGGGTGTTTCCCACAGGTGCCTGAGGGCCCTCGGGTGGTCCCCGCTAGGCTCTGTGGTCCTCCAGGTTGTCCCCGCGGGTGTCTGTGGGCCCCAACGGGGTCCACAGGTGGTCCCCATGGGTGTCTGGGGGCCCTTGGGTGTTCCCACGAGTGTCTGGGGGCACTCGGTAGTTCCCACATGTCCCCGGGGCCCCCACAGCCAAGAAGGCTGGACTGTGTAAAAAATATAAAAGCCTTTATTGGTTCCCCGCAAACATGGATTAAAAAGGGGAGAAGGAGTCCCCCCTCAGCGCTCTGATGAGTTTGGTCCACACATGGACTTTGTCTCTTTTATATTTTTTGCACAGTCCAGCCTTCTTGCCATTTTTTGTCCAAGCAGTGCCCGCTGATTACTTTCATATGGAGAGGATATCCTGCTACTTTATTGCTCACAAGCCTGGCACATGCCAACTGGAACAGACCAATGAAAGAACTGAGTAAGTTTATTTCTTATTCTTAAGCACCCCAGGGGAACAGCCACTTTTAGTGCACTATTTATACATTTGAGGGGTCCCTAGCAGGTTACTTAACCTACTGGGTCAACCCTCTGTATGTTGCCAGGCTGCTCCCATACTAGAGGAGAGTCAGTAGACTCATTTGCTGTTCATCATATGTGTTAACCCCTTATGGTCTATTATCATGTTGCTGATTTAAATGGACTTCATATACCTGGAGTGAACCTCTGCAGCACAAGGAAATTTGAAGGTGCTCTACCCTTTCATGAGTGTTTCTGTTATAGTAATTAAGGGGTTAACCCACCCTCTGCCACTACCCACCCAAGAGGCCTAACCACCCTCCCAATGCAACTACCCCCACTCTTCACCCATTCATTGGTACAGAGGGTATAATATGTAATAATAATATGGGCATGATTTACCAATATACAAAGAAATTGTGAAGGATTAAAAAAACAGACCCAAATAAGAAACATTACATAGCCAAATCAAACATGGCAAATATCAAAATCAAACACAACACATAGCAAAATAAAATACAGCACATATCAAAAAAAATACGTCACATATCAAAATAAAACACATCACATAGCCAATTAAATAGATAACAAATGCCGATAAAACAATTGAATAACACAGTGGGTACATGATGCCCATATGATATGTAGGTAGTAAAGAAGCAGGCACACGGTCTTAATCAGCAACAAAGATTTAATGTGCCATGAAAACCGACGTTTCGGCAGCTTTCTAATTTCACCACTTCACTATTGTCTAGTTTAGATAATAGGAATAATAGAAGTGCATTAATAGGTCAAATGTTTAGTGATAATGTCATTTTGGAAAATGATTCCACTGACTTACCCTCACTAGTACTCTCTCTCACTAGATTGTTAGAGCAAGAAACCAAAGCATTTTGGGAACTTGTATCCTTTGAGGAATACATCAAACATAAAAGGATCCCTAGAGGTTTGCGACTGTTAATTAAACCCACATATGGTAATGAAAACCCAGCTTTTTTAGCCATTTGGGAAGAAATTCTTGAAATTAGTTCTACCAACCTCATTAAACTCCTTATGGGAGAGAGGAAAAAAGAACTACAAGAATTGTCTGTCAAAATTGACAAAGTTAAGACAGACATTATCAGTTCACCAACACTAGATGGGTTACCGAAACTGGTGGAAGATATGGTGGGAAAACTGAAAAAACATGAAAAGGGCATAATGATGAGAAAAAATAAGAAATTTTTAAGAGATAAAATTGATTATTTGGAAAATAGGCAAAAAGATTGGAAAGATAAATCAGTTAAAAGTGTAAATAAAGAAACAACTTTATTTGATCAGACTATACAAAAGTCATTAAGCACGATTCCATCTAAAAAAGAACCTAAAAGCAAGGACCAAAAACTACACTTGCAAGGTGCCATTCCAAAAACAAATAAGTCTCAAAAAAATCCTCAGAATAAGGAAAAAACCCACAAAGTGAATACTAATTCTAATAGACCACACTATGTGAATAAAAAAGATCACTCTAAGGAAAGGCCTTACAAGCCAAATAGACCTAAAGAGAGAAGTCATAGTGATAATTGGTCAACCGTGGGTAAAAATGGGAAGCCAAATGATATTAAACATAAATACAAACACCCCAGGAGAGAACAGTATGCTCCTAAGGAAGAGAAACATATAGAATTTGAAATCCCGGTTTCCAATAAATTCTCTAAGCTGAGAGGTCAAGGTAGTGTAAGCGATAATGATGACAATTGTTTTTTTCAGAAAACATCCAAAAACAAGCTCAAAAGACCGAGCTGGGATCTAGACAACCCTCCCTCAAACCCTATGACAAAAGTGAATCGCAAAAGGGGATACTCAGACGAGGTAAGAGAGGAGGGAGAAAGCCCACCCACAAAGAGGGGATCCCTGAGTCATCAACACTGATTTCAAGTGGGATATTTAATCTATCTTCGCTTATAATAGATCAGCATCTCTTTCGGGTCCTAAAAAAAGGGCTCACGTTTGCACCTACAAGGGATGCGAAAGAATTTGATCTATACATAGACCTCCAAAAATATTTGAGGAAAATGACTCTTCAACGTCACTTTAGCAGCTCTAACCACACAGCAGCTAGTACTCAAATAAATATGCAGAACGAGTTTAATAGTGAAGAGGAGGCTCTCATTGAAGATCTAGAATCTCTTTTAAGAGAAAGTGATCCAGATTTTGTTAATTCCAATGGCTATCTACATTCGGGATTTAAGCCCAATTCAGTTTTCTATCCATACACCTCCAGAGGACCCAATATTGAAATGTTTGGAAAAATGGTGGAGAGAGATTTTAAAGAAATGTGCAAAAAAAGCTCCTCTAAATATCATTCCAACCTTACTTGGGAGGAACATAAAAGCATTAACACATTGAAAGCCAACCAAGATATAGTGGTGAGATCAGCGGATAAAGGGGGAGGAATAGTCCTCCTGAACAAAGAGGACTATTTTGAGGAGGCATATCGTATTCTGGGAGACAGGGTCACATATGCTCCCTTAAAAAGGGACCCCACAGAGGAATATTCAAGCCTCATTAAAAAGCATTTAAGTGAGGCGCTTGCTATTGGGATTCTGTCAAAGGCAGAATACGAGTATATGCTTATCAAGACACCCACAGTTCCCATTTTTTACTATATCCCCAAAATTCACAAGTCCCTCACTTCACCCCCTGGACGTCCTATTATTTCAGGGATTGATTCCATCACATCTAATTTATCCACTTATATTGATTTTTACCTACAACCACTCGTCACATCACTACCGTCTCACTTAAAAGACACAACTATGGTTTTACAGGTTATGGACAATTTTGTTTGGAATGATAGATGTAGACTGGCCACCTTAGATGTGCAAGCCCTATATACCAGCATTCCCCATTCAAAAGGATTAGAGGCAATTAAGCACTTTCTCTTGACACCACAAACACTACCGATCACTCAAATAGAATTTATTCTTACATCTATTAATTTTATTTTGAGTCACAATTATTTTATGTTTGAATCCCTTTACTTTTTACAAATTTTGGGGACGGCGATGGGGACAACTTTTGCCCCATCGTTTGCCAATTTATATATGGGACTGTGGGAGTCGCTTGAGGTTTTCCGATGTCCTCCTCCACAGCTGAGGCTGTGGAGGAGATATATCGATGACATTATCATTGTGTGGGAGGGTTCCGAGGAATCATACCTTTTATTTGTTGACCAACTTAATGCGAATGACTGTAATCTAAAATTCAGTGGTGTTAACAGTTCAGTTAGCATAAATTTTCTTGATTTGGAGATATATATTGAATCCAATACTGTTCAAACAAAAACATATTTCAAGGCAACAAATGTTAACTCTTACCTTGACCCTTTTAGCTGTCATGATAAAAGATGGGTCCAAAATATCCCCTTTAATCAGTTTCTTAGATTAAAGAGAAACAATTCTAAAATTGAGGATTTTGACAAACAATCCCAATTCCTCAAAAATAGGTTTCTTGACAAGAATTATAATGAGGAACTGATAGATTCCTCTATAAAGAAACTTGAAAAAATACCGAGGAAGTCACTGACACAATATAAGAAAAACAAGAAAGTGAAAGGTAAAAATACAAAAATTCCTGCTTTCATTACTCAGTTTAGTGACATGCATCATGGGGTTAGAAAAATCCTAAAAAAACATTGGGGGATATTAAAAATGGACCCCATACTGGGCCCTCAGTTAAATTCACAACCAGGGGTAGTGTTCAAACGTGCACCAAATTTAAAAAATATGTTAGCCCCTAGCCAAATCACCAGAAAAATTGCTGTATCTGGTGATATTAAAGATCGCTTGGGCATTAAAGGCACGTATAAATGCGGTAAGTGTAAGGCGTGCAATCACATATGTAAAGGGACAACTGTTATGTCCTGTGTTACAAAAAGGATATATAACATCAATAGCTTTATCAATTGTCAAACTACACATGTGGTGTATGTCCTGCAGTGTAACTGTAATTTACAGTACATTGGCAAGACAAAAAGGCCATTAAAAATGCGTATGTTAGAACATATGAGAAATGTAAAAAACATACCTAAAATTTTGGCTAAAGGTATGCCGCTCACCCCGCTACTAAAACACTTCAAAGAAATACATAATAATGACCCCGCTTGTATTACATTTAAAGGGCTTGAACATATACAAATGAACAGCAGACAAGGAGATAGAGAAAATCACTTATTGAAACGTGAACAGTATTGGATTTACGAAATGCAAACTAGACATCCTATTGGTTTCAATGAACTTATTGAACTTAAACCTTTTTTAAGATAAATCATGTTTATTTTCTTTCTTTTTTCTTCTTTGTTCTTCTTTTTATTAAAATCAATCTCTCATTTTTATAATATATGTATTAGGATTATGTATTGTTTTTTACATGTGCATTTATTATGTTTAATTAATATATATATTGGCATTTGTGTGTTTTTATTTACTTCCTGTCTGTATACTTAGTGATGGTCTTTGGCAGTGCTGATATTGCTGTGCTGCAGTTCCCGTTTTGTATATACTATGGTAGACCTGCATCACGTGACTATCGCACATGTGACACTGTCAGAGAAAGAGGTAGCATCACTTTAAGTCTACAGCTGCCCATCTAAGGGCGTTGGATCTGGCGTCTGAAGGGGCTGTCCTTACCAACTCCCTTCCTTCTATAAATACGCGCGGATGACGCTGTACGTGACCTCCTGACGAAGCACGTGGTGCGAAACGCGTAGAGGTCACGACAGGTCATCCTGCGCGTGTTTGCTGAGAGGCTGAGACGGAGCCTGCCTGAGGCTCTAGTGGTGGCTGTTCTATCTTCCCAGGTGCCGCGATCCGGATCTTGTGCGGTCAGCTGTGGACCCCCACCTTTGCCCTAGTGTAAGTGTCCGTCTCCCCCTGTCAGCGGGAATTTAGTCCTCTATGGTGGTTTTTATTTAAATCCCCTTGGGCTGTCAGTACTTTCCATGTTTATTTTTACATTGAATGTTTTTTGTTGTATGTGATGTATTATTCCTAGATATTTCATGTTAAAGAGACCATATGTATGGCATTTATTTCTGGGCATTTTACTTTTACCTTCTACTCTTGAGCTGAGAAGGGGTTGGATCCTCTCAGTCATTTATGTGTTTGTTTTATTAAAATACTGTTATTAACTCCATCCCTTGTGCGCTTCTGTGCTATTTTCTTCCATTTTCTTCTCAGGGTGCCCTCCCCCCTCTTGAGGGGGGATCACCTCTGAAGTGGGAGCCTCTGGGGAGACGCTCCATGCACGTGCAGCACAGGGATTATTCCAACCATTACATCTGCAGCACGAGCGCTGAATATCCTATTCCTGCATATCTGGATAATAGTTATTTTGCCTATTACTGTACTGTATGTGTTTTGGTGGGGGGGGGAGGTGTATTTATTGAAATGTAGGCCATGTTTATTTTTTTAAACACAGGAATGGTACTGCAGGCCATGGTACTACAGGGACCACCTGAGGACCCCTGGACGCCCATGGGGACCACCTGAGGACCCACGGACACCTGTGGGGAAGAACCAGGGGCCCTACAAATGTGGGGGCCCCAGGGACAAGCGGGGACCATCCGAGGGCCCCAAAACACTGGTGGGATCCACCCGAGGGCCCCCAGACACCCTTGGGAACCACCCGAGGGCTCCCAGACACCCATGGGGACAACCCGGGGACCCCTAGGCACCCGTGGGAACCCCCCATTGATCCCGTTTGGGCCCACGGACACACACGGGGACCACCTAGAGGCCCACGGAGCTTAGTGGGGACCACCCGAGGGCCGCCAGACACAGTGGGAACCCCCTGGGGTGCACTTTAGGGCCTGCAGACACCCATAGGGACCACCATGGACCCCCGTCGGCCTGTGATATTAATCCTGTGTGTAAAAAAATAAATAATGGTTTTATGTGGGGGCACAGGGTGGATGGGTTGTGTATTGTTGTTTATTAAATATTGTAATGGTTTATTTGGGGCATAGGAGGTGGGGAGTAGGGCTGTTGTGTGTATTTTTTTTATTATGGGTAGCGGGGCTGGATGAAGGGGGTATTATCCCCAAGGATGGGTGTTTAGGCCTTCTGTGTGGGTAGTGGGGAAGGGTTGGTTAACCCCTTAAGTACTATAGTGGTTGCTAACCGCTAAGGTGATTAAGGGTTTAGGGGACATTAGATTGTCTTATTTTATAGTCTGTATTGTTTGTAGCAACGGAGGACATGGACAGTAATGAGGATGATGACGGCCTTCATTGTGGCAGCCTGGCACAGGGGTGAGTGCAAGATTTATTTACTTTATTTATGCTGCTTAATGTTGTATTTTAAATGGGCAATTGCACTATTTTCCATATCTGGATAATAGTAATTATGCCCATTACTACAGTATGTGTTAGGGGGCGGAGGGGGAAGGGTGTATTTATTTAAAAGTATTGTTTCTTTTTTTTGTGGCACATGATTGGTTCCGCAGGCTATCGGGGACCCCCGGACTCCCACGGGGATCACCCGGGGTCACCCGCCTGCTTGTTGTATTAATGGTGTGCCGGAATAAAGGTAAACACAGAATTTTTGACTGTCTTCATTTCTTTTGCGCCAGGCTTTAGTTGGCGGGAAATTCTGGCGTGCTTTTAAAGCACGATTGACTTAGCACTGCTTAGTGAATCACGTGGACTGGCAAAAAATGGCGCATTTGCTGTTTTTTGCCTGATCGGGCGTTTTTTATTCACAGGGCTGACAAATGCTTTTTAATGCCGATAAAGCGCTGTTATCACTGCCTTGTGAATCGTGCAGCAGGCTGTATCGGCCTCAAAAGCCACTTATTGCTCTTAAAAGTAGTTATCACTGCTTAGTGCATCACCCCCCATAACTTTTGACACTTATTTATATTTGTAATGGGATCATTCACTAGGCAAAACAAGGTAGTAGGAGAAAAATGCAGTTTATTCAGGTAAACCCGCATACAACACAGACTACACAAAATACAGGTAAAAGGACACTTACTCGGGTTCTGTGGGTGAAATCTAGGCTCTAATAGTTGCAGGGTGCCTGTTTCGGTATGCTTACTCTGAACGGGATTTACACCCGGGCTTCCTGGTCATCTTTTCGTCTTCAGTTCCAAGCTGCGACAGCTACGTTCCAAAATGAGAACTTGGACATTGTATCTGACTTAGTCTCTGCAGGGCAGACTTTCTTAGCTTCAAAACTAAGCCAATTTCTCTGCTCTTCATTACAGAGCAACTTTTTTTTAAAAAAAACTAGCTTCATCGACATAAGCCACTAGATCGTCTGATTCCCTGACTGGGGCTTCTCCTTACATAGACTCCGCTGAGCTATGTTCAGCATGGAGGAAGGAGGAGCTACCAATCTGAGCGTGAGGATTCTCAGCTGCCAGCCAATAGGGATAGGGGCTCATCCTTTGGCTGACATTAGAGGAGGGGGAATGCCAAGCCGGTTCGAGCTGTCCCATGGGCAGACATACGGATTGACCAATGGGAAACGCACCGACATTCTGCCGCTTCCCCCAGTCAACCCTTTGCCACCCACTTGACAGGCTCCACTGAGTTCGGCAGACCAGAGTGTCCTCCCCGCAGGGTGTCTCTGTTCTCCGGACTCAGTACTCCACCCTGCCCTGGCCGCTTAATACCCCGACACCTCTCAACATCTCGTCTCCTCTTTGAATTCCGATGTCTATCCAGACTTCCCGGCACCCATATGGATACCCAGGCGACTGAATAGACATTTATAGTAAAAGCACAAATGAAATAAAATATACTTTAATACAGGGAGTACAAACGTTTGCTTCTGCGCCCCCCTGTCTTCCCTTCCTGGAAGCTCGCACCCCCTCCCTACCTTAGACCTGCATCAAATGATGCTGTGGGGTCATGTGATGTCATGTCAAAGAGCGCCTGAACCTCTATAAGTATAGCGTTGCAGAGGCTTCACGTGATCTCCCCGCGTTTAATTTAAATGCCTTGGGGAAGAGCATGGGCCTCTGCAACTACCCGCGCCATCTAGAAAAATCTCCCGCACCCCTGGGGGGCATGCCCTCCAGTTTGCACATCACTGCTTTAATACATGGGAACATTGCGGAGACTCATATTTGTAAGGGAAATTGGACTGGGATATCTGGACTCTAGTCTGGGGGACACTGGGCAGCCCTGGTTTAATTCAACAAGCGTACCGGCAAAGCATGCCTGCATGCCATTGAGAATTAGGGGACTACTGGTATCCTTGGCCCCTGAACTCCTACAAATAAAACAATTGCATTTCCACCCAAATATCCCACCTAAAACTTACACCTAGAAAGTTTCATGAGTCATGGGTCATGAGCACAGGGAACATGAAAAGTGGAAAAGCAAGGGACACTTTAACTTTTACATGTTATAATACCTGGTCCCTGGCTTATGGTGCCAGGTAGCTTCCAGGCATCCACGTCTCGCAGGGGTAACCAGATGGGCTTGACCTTTATTGTATAGCCTGGTTAACCCCTTACCGTCACACCAGCTTCTCCCAACAATCTACCTGATCCGCAATGTGCCAAACTCGAGTCCCCAGGGGACAATAAACTGTTCGGTTAGAGAGGTCATGGCAACAGATTGCCTTCTCTGACTTCCTAATCATGGAGTCCCCTACCACCACAATATTTCTTGATCTCTGATAATCCTAAATCCCCTCTGCTGGAGAAACTATTCCCCTAGTAGCTAGAGAAATTAGTCTCCACCAACTTGCCATTCCTGCCCTGACACTGCCAATATCTTCACTCAATCTGGAAAATCAATAGGTATGGGTAATTTCAGAACTGGCTTTCCTCTTCCTCTTGCCTCTGCTTCCCTTTATAACTGTTACCCAGCTACATACCTGTTCCTGTTCCTCACTCACAGCTCCCCCTTCTGCACCACTAGTCCCAGCCAGGGCCTGTTCAGTAAGCACTAAACTCCTTTCAAGATTGTCAATGTCCCTCAATATTGGAAGTTTCCTTTTCAGATCAGCAATCTCTGACTCTAAAGATACCACTTACTCACACTTCACACAATGGTAAGCTCCATGGAACAACTGCTCCAAGTGCACATACTGTACATGTTGCAAGATGTGCATTGAGTTGCATTCTCAATACTGTTCATTTTGGCAACAAGGAAATTATAAGTGCTAACAATTTACTGTACTTCAATATTCCTCGTTTAACCCCTTCCTTGTTACAATATCTTCTGGTTCTAACTCCACACTTGAAACAAACAGCACTTGAAATCAAATAATAATCCAGTCACACAGACCAGGACATGCATCTTCTCCTGGTACTTTGGTTATTATTTTACCTATTAAGTGGGAGTGCTCCAGATGAGTCTTTTTAGACCTTACTTAATTGACAACCATCTAATGGAAAAAAAGAAAATGGCCATGCTTTATCCTATCCTGGCCATACAAACTCCATGTTATTATACATCCAATCTATTAATTATGTATACCTGAGGTTTTAGTTGCATATTTTGGCCAAAGCATGATAGTGTTAAGGGAACCTCAGCTTGTGTAAGACCCATACATGAAACCTCAACCTTTTGTGGGGCCCAATGCGGCATGCTTGCGGCAACATCCCCCGGTAAAATTAGGTATGGGTACTTACCTACCAACCCAGGCAATTTCTTAAAATATAACCTCCTCCTGCAGCATAGCATCATCATGACATCACAGAGGCATGTGACATCACATTGTTATGGCAACGCGTCGTTATGTAACATTGTGGCATCATTTGACGTCAGGTCACCATGACAATGCAACGCTGCACGAGGAGGATCATTATGGAGAAGATAAGACCCCCATCTACATGCACACACAAAAACACACACAAACCTTTTACCTTGGTGTTCGTCCACGGGCCTATGATCCCTCCTGGGAGAAAGAGTATGGGGCCCCCCAAAGCAGCAGACCCTAAGGCAACTGCCTTGCCCTAAGGCCTGTGCTGTGACTGCAAATTCTTAAACCGATGTGAAAGATTAAAACTCCATGAAGTAATATTTTAACAACTTTGGTATTATGCCAGCATAGGTCTATCTAAAGAGAATGGCACATTACAATTATTAAAAATGTTTTATTAGACAAAGGAGATAGTCATCATTAGTTGCTTTAGCATGACAATTACAAAATACTGTTTCTTTCAAAGGGAAGGCAAAACAACAATGCTACTTCATTGAGTTGAAGGCAAGATACACTAGGAAGCCTTATAATCCTTTTAATTGGCCAAACAGACAACAGCAGGGAGTTTGGCCTTTGAAAGAATATTTACAGATAGACAGCACCATAGACTTTTCAGTTTCAGGAGCTAATGATTATATCCATCATTCAAGTATAACAGTATTTATTTATGTTTCTAAATCAATATCCCAGGAAAAGGCAGAAAGCTTAGATTTTTCCCTTTACCTTACTGAACAAGAAAATAAGCAGAGATCAATAACTAATCTAGGCTGGGCTTTGCATGACCAACACAACTAATCTAATCAGTGTGTAAAGGAAAAATGGTTTACTTTTTAAAGCACATTATGTCTACTGCCTTTTAAAATCTAATTGCACAGATTTACTGGACGTTATTAACTTTGATTGTGAAATTGTACTAAGTAATCATGATCAATACATTGAGATCCATAATCAAATATTTGTATTACTTATGTAACCCTCCCTATCTGGCTCCTCGGGAGTCTACATCGATGTTGGTGTTAGTGCTGCTCAGGATGCATTACCTTAGTCAGAGTGCAGGCTGGGCATTGTTATACAATGTTTGGTTCCAGGAACTTTATTCATTCAAAAAAGCAGTTTAATATCTGGCATACACAGTCTCACATATGATATACAGAGATCCTCTTGTATTTCCAGAAACATGTCTTTGGCTCATGCCGTTTGCATGGCTTCCCTAGTTGCTCCCACCTCGGCCTGCTAGGAAGGTACTGAGACTTTGAATGGCGTGTTGTTTGTAGAATCCCTCTGCTCTATAGCTCTAGTACTGCTCCCTATCCATGCAACCACTGGCGGACCTAGTACTACTCCCTATGGGATCAGCCCCCTCTCTTCAGAGTGGCTTGCCACTGTGTGGCCTTCTGGGTGTGAGCCAGTAAGGGACCCATTTGCAGGTTGGACCCCACTATATCTAGGGACTGCCCTCTGGGCATAGCCTGTCTTTCACAATATATTGGGAGTAATGCCAGACAGTCTTGGTTGGATTCTTACTACACAGGCTATTTTCCCTAACTGAAAGGATAAAAGAGCGGGAAACCTATCCAATACTTGGGGGCTTACATAGCTATTCACATTGAGATCTCTCATCTTCAGCTCCTCCTGGGATCTGATCTTCCAGAACCTCCCCCTTCTATTTATAGCCTAGTATGATGTCACTGTATTCAGGCAGAAGGGGGCAGGGCTTCAGTTCTGCTGAATCACCCCAGCACCATGTGATAGAGAAGGGGCATTACCACGTAAGGCCTAGTAATCCCAAAGGGGGTTACAATTATATATATATATATATATATATATATATATATACATGTAGAGGTATCAGTACCGTGTTAGCCGAGCTTCAATAATCAAAAAATAAATAGATGATACCGTTCTGTGGCTAACGAAATGCTTTTATTTGTGCGAGCTTTCGAGATACACTGATCTCTTCTTCCGGCGATGTTACAATGAATGAAGAAAGGATAACTTAAAAACAGTGTCTCTTGGAATGTTATCTGTGCTTCTCCTTCCCCCGGTGTGGATGTGTTTTATGGATAGAGGTGTCAAAGGGTGACTGAAAGCAAGTGAAGAAAGAGTGTGTAGTGTAGCGACAGTGTGGGTCTTATCCATTCATTTTTATCACACTGATACACATACACACTCTTTCTTCACTGTGCTTTCAGTCACCATTTGACACCTCTAGCCATAAAACACATCCCACACCGGCGGGAAGGAGAAGACACAGATAACATTCCAAGAGCACTGTTTTTAAGTTATCCTTTCTTCATTCATGTAACATCGCGGAAGAAGAGATCAGTGTATCTCGAAAGCTCGCACAAATAAAGCATTCGTTGGCCACAGAACGGTATCATCTATTTATTTTTTGATTATAATATATAATATATATATATATATATAAATATATTAATAATATATATATACTTTGAAGATTATGTTCGTGCAGTTCGTGTCCTATATATATAATAAAGAAAAAGAAAAAAACAGGCGGCACACCTGTGCATTAAGTAACACATGATTTTATGGAACATTTAAAACAGACAATGCCACTCACAAGTGTAACGGTATTAAAATTGCAGTTATGAGATAGGCCCTCATATCCAGTGGTAGCGTTCGAGCCAGCAAGTTGTCCTCTCGTGCGCGGTCTCCTTCTACCGGAAGTGACGTTCACCCGGTTCTGGTTCCCCAAAACGGAAAGTCCCTCCAGGAAACAGAGCCCTCGCAGTTGCCTGCTACTTTTTTTTTTTTTTTTACCCATTTTGGTACGTATATATATATTTTTTCCTATATATATATATATTTTTTTTTCTACTTAATATCTTTGTCATGTATATATTTGTATAAATCATTATTGTATTATATTTAATCTTAAAGCTACATAGGGTCTTTTTATATGCTCCTACCTTAGCCAACCCATAGGTCTTGTATTAACACAGTTGGCTACATACTCACGGTTTAGGCAGGTTATTCCATTAGGGCTCCTCTTATATTTCTGTTTGTTTTTGTCATATATATATATAATATAGTATATATGTAGTTTATATATCTATATATATATATATTAATATATCTATTATATAAATAAATATATAAGACACAGAAATAACCTGCACAGACTAAAGTGAGAAGTGCTATAGCCAGTTCAAAGCAGGTAAAATGGTAACCCTATGGCGGTGTGGGGATGAATATGATATGAAAACCAACACAGAAAAAAAGATCCCCAAAGTAGCACTAGCATCAAAAAAATATCAAAAATTTATTAATCAAATAACAGATAAAATCATTAAAAAGGAGCAGTGGTGTCCTCAAAGCTGAAATAACTGCGAGCCTCTAAGATAAGTGGAATTAAGCAACAATGATCTTTACATATACATAAACCACAAATCATTAGGGGGAACAGAAACTGAACCTGGGATGTGGAAATGTGTGCTGGAAAGCAATGCTACACTGCATGAACAATGAATTAACCCTTTATATGAAAGTGTAAAAGGCAAGAATTTTTTGAGCCTCAAAACAAACTGATCGGCATGTTCAAGGCTACCTAAATAAGGCCCCCTGTGGAGGTGAAAATGTAAATATAGATACCATATACGTAATATCAGCAAAATCACATGAAGTGGGCTAGCCTGATGATAAAGCACACACAGAGAAGGCATTACATGACAGGTAACAATGACAAATGTCAAAAGGGGGGGTCACAGAAGTACTAGACCAGTCCAGCAGGTCAGTAGCAACACCACAGCCAAGAGAGTGTTCCTAGGTTCAGAGGGAGTAACCGCAACCGCTCCACTGCGCATGGCTCCTAAGAGACAGGGGCACAGACCTGCGAGATCAAGCAGGAGGGGGGAAACACAGCTGAGAGGCACCACAGCGTCCTGAAGAGACAGACAAGCCTGACGTGCACGTTTCGCCACCTACTTCATCCAGGGACTTAACGTGTAGACCAGTGGTATACTATTGTAGTTGCTCTTCTGTGACAATGGGTGTGATCAGGATATGAAAAACAGCCAGAGATAGTAATGGTAATGCGCCTGGCCTCAAGCTCCTCCTACATTGGAGGATCACTCAGAAGGCGATTAACTGCCTGCGAGGTACAAAGAAAGGAGAGTAAGTAAACGATATAAAAAGTACATAGATAAAATAAAAGCACCACAAGGATAATTGTGGAGATCAGGATAAAAAATGTATAATGATAAAACAGGAATGGAAAGACAACAGGAGAGATGGAAAAAGGTCAAGCAAGATGTATACAAACAAAACACATATACATATGTGTATATATGAAGAGATACACTAAGGTGAAAAACAGTGATGAAAAATCAGGATAGAATGATATGCAACAATCATAGGCTCTAGCTGGCTTGCCACTGGATCGTCAAAGGAACATTGCATACCCCATGTATTCATTCATACCTGAGGGTAGCAGGGTCCCTAATTTGACGATCCAGCGGCGCTCACGTTGTAACAGTAATCTTTCCAGATCACCACCCCTGATCCCTAGGAATACCTGGTCACTTGCAAACACTTAATAAATCAGTATTAGAGGCATGTTTGAGTCTGAAATGTCTTGCTACAGTAGTTAGTTTGCAGCCATTCTTAAAATCACGTTCACTGTTTTTAATGTTACGGACGTGCTCTAACACACGGAATCTTAATTCTCTAGTTGTCTTTCCAATATATATCATTGGGCATGAGCACTGTAGATAATAAATTACCACCTTAGACTTGCAGTTTAATTTAGACTTAATTTCATATCTTGTGAGTCCCTTGGAATCATAGAAATCCATGCTAGCCTGCATATGATGGCAGGCTGAGCATGAGCGGCATGGTGTAAAGCCATTAATATGTTCCCTTGTGAGGAAGGTGAAGGATCTGCCGGGGTGATAGTGACTATTGACCAGTCGTTCACCCAAATTGGGTGCCCTGCGACTAACCAAATTGACTCTTTCACCCAAAATATGTTTCAAATCCACATCAGTGGTGAGGATGTGCCAATGTTTTTGAATGGCTTCTCTATACTTATACCAATTGCGATCATAGGTGCCGATAAAGCGTATGGTCGTGTCCCCTGTTTTAAGTTGTTTGTCACACACTGCACATGTCAGGAGTGAAGTATGAGATCTTTCTTTAGTTTTTGATCTACCCTTACCAATGGTTGATCTGCTGTAACCCCGTTCCCGGAAACGCGAGGTCATCTCTCTGGCCCTAACTTTGACGATCTGCTCTTGTGAACAGTTCCTCTTTAGATGCAGAAATTAACCCGCAGGCACACCTCGTATTTGGTGTGCCGGATGGGCGCTGGATGCATGCAAGATTGAATTTGTTGATGTATTTTTACAGTGCTGCCATCCAGATCGATGTTTATTCTTACGTCTAAAAAGTCAACATAGTCAAGACCAATTGTACTGGTTAGCTTAATTCAAGCTGTTGTGGTTGAGGCACATGATGAACGTCTTGAGGGCCAGTGATGACCCATCCCAAATAATAAAGACGTCATCTATGAACCTCAACCACAGCAGGACATGCTTGTTGTCAGGGTTTAAATAAAACAAACTTGCGTTCCCAGAATCCGAGAAACAGGTTGGCATAGGAGGGCGCACATGTGGCGCCCATTACCATTTCCCTAAGCTGCAAATAAAATTGACTTTTGAATACAAAATAATTGTACGTTAAAATATATTTTAGTAATTGCAGCATAAATTCAACCAAATCCGGATCAAGGAAATAACGTGCTGCCTGTATCCCATCATTATGATGAATACTGGTGTAAAGACTTTCCACGTCACAGGTGGCCAGCACAGTACCTCCCTTCAGGGCAACATGGTCCAGCCTAAGTAACAAATCAGTTGTATCCCTTAAGTGAGAAGGGAGTGTATCAACAAAAGGTCTAAAAAAGTGATCTAGGAAACGGCAAATGGGCTCACAAAACCCTCCTATGCCAGATACGATGGGACGACCTGGATGATGATTAATATCCTTATTTACCTTAGGTAACAAATACAGTGTGGGGACTATTAGATGTTTGGAAATAAGTCCATCACCCTGCTTTGTAGTGATTATCTAATAATGCATAACTGTGTCTTGAATAATACCACCCAAATTAGTTTTAAATTTAGTCGTGGGGTCACTGGGGAGTTGTTCATAACAACCTTTGTCCTTATAAGGACACGCGCTGCGGGGACTCCCGCTACCAGCGCCTCCTTACCTCTTCTCCCCGCTGTCTCTGGTCCCCGGTGGCGTGCCCCGGCCCTCCGCGTCTCCCCCGCGGCTGCTCCCGCACTTCCGGGTCACGCGCGTCACCCTTACGGGCGCGCGTGGACCCAGGCTTCCCTTTCCTGGTGCTGGGAACCTGACCCTGCCTCCTCAGGTGCGACGTGCGCATCGGCGCATTTCCCTACCCCTGCTCCATCAGGTCCGACCCCCAGACTATTCTCCCCTATCGGAGGTTACCTTGGGCCGCACCTCTGCGCCTCCCTTTCCTCTGATAGGTCCCAGCCCACTATTTAGTCTCCCCTCGCCATTACCACATTGCTCTGCACAGCTTCTGTACCTTGGTTCTGTCTGCTTCTGCCTGGCTCTCTTGTGTTTCAGTCCCTGTTCCTGTCCCTGGATTCTCTGCTGACCTCCCTGGAATTTGACCCTTGGCTTTGGACTTTTACTACGCTGCTCTCTGGAACCCTTTGGATTTGGCCTTGCAGTCTTCTACATCCCTTGGACACAGCTTACGGACCTCTACTACGCTGCTCTCTACGCTCCATGACCCAGGCTTACGGACACTCTACCATGCTGCTCTCCCCACACCTTGACCATTGGCTTACAGACTTTACCCTTCTATGCTGGAGTTGGCAAGTACCCCTGGACCAACTACGCTACTTCCACACTCCGGCCGTGCTCCCGTTTACTGTTAGATGTGTGGTTTTTCTCCTTTCCACCTCAGTCCCGGGGTCTCATCTGGCTTGTGGGCACGCCGAGCGTTACATTATGCAGAGCCCATCAGACCCAGACCCCCCTGAGGTGGAAGATACCCATACCACTATCTCCACTTTACCTTTTTGGACAACCAGGTTACCGCTCTTAACCAACAGGTTGCTACCTTAACCACTCAGATTTCCCAGGTTAATGTCTCCAGTTCCGTTATCCCTCCCACTGTCTCCTGTGAAGGAACAGGTTCTTCGGAGTTGCGTATCCCTACGCCTAGTAAATACGCTGGAGACCCGCTTGCATGCTGTGTGTTTTTAAATCAGTGCGAGATACAATTTGAACTGTCACCTTCTCGCTTCCCCGCGGATCGTACCAAGGTAGCTTATGTTTTTTCCCTTCTCACCGGAGACGCCCTGGCCTGGGCTTCACCAATCTGGGAGCTAAAACCTGAACTCACTTACAGCTTCCCTAACTTTAAGAGAGAATTTCGTTTAGTCTTTGATACCCCTGGACATAGTGATATGGCTGCTTCCTCCTTGTTCCACATTTCGCAGGGTCGGAGATCTGTGGCACGATATGCTCTGGAATTCCGGACAATCGCAGCTGAGACTGACTGGAACGAAGGGGCACTTTCCGTGGCTTTCTGGCAGGGACTTTCGGAATCCTTAAAGGACGAACTGGCGGCACATGAGAGGCCATCCTCATTGGAGGCCTTAATCGCTTTGAGGATCAGGGTGGATCAACGACTTCTGGAAAGGCGGGCTGAACGTCAATGTCCTCGTACTTCTGTTTCTATGCCTTCTGCTTCCAGGTCTCCTGCTCTTGCTTTACCAGCATCGGACGCTCCTGAACCCATGCAACTGGGCAGCCATCAACTTTCGTCTACGGAGCGACTACGTCGGAGGAACGAGGGCCTGTGCTTCTATTGTGGATCTCCTGGGCACATCCTGCCACGTTGTCCCTTGAGGCGGGAAACGCCAACACCCAGTGAGGTATGAGGGGATCTCACTGGGTACCATCTCCTCTTTCCCCTCTCCCGCACAGGATCTCCCCAAGCGCATCGCATCTTACATCCTGTCCTCCTTAAGTACACCAGCGTTCAAATCCCCGCTCTGGCCTTCCTCGATTCTGGATCCGGAGGGAATTTCATGAATCATGCTTTTGCCATCCAGTACAACATTCCTCTCTGGGAGAAGGCCTTTCCGGTCGGCTTGGAGGCTATCGATGGGAGACCTCTTCAGCCAGCCTTTATTTCCTTGGAGACACTTCCCATGGAACTTTCTATGAAGGATGGACATTTGGAACTCATTTCTTTTGATGTCATCCATTCCCCTTCGGTTCAACTCATTCTGGGCTTACCATGGCTACAACTTCACAATCCCATTATCGATTGGACTGCCGAATTCCCCGTCCAATGGAGATTACCCCATGTGGAGTTGCCTCCTCCGTCCGCTGCGGTATTGACCATCTTGGAAACCTTTCCCCCTCAAGACGCCACCATACCGGACGTTTATTCGGAGTTCCTCGATGTCTTCAGTAAGACCAAATCCGAGGAGCTTCCCCCTCATCGCCTTTTCGACTGCCCGATTGACTTAATTCCGGGTGCCCCTTTTCCCAGATGGAGGCCATGGCCGAGTATATCACAGAGAACCTTCAAAAAGGCTTCATCTGGAAATCCACCTCTCCCACTGGAGCAGGATTCTTCTTTGTCAAAAAGAAAGATTGGATGCTTCATCCGTGCATCGATTTCCGTGGCCTAAATAAAATTACCATCAAAAATCGCTACCCTTTGCCTCTTATCCCCGAGCTCTTCGATAGGCTGCAAGGTTCGACATTTTTTTCTAAACTTGATTTACGGGGGGCATATAACCTGATTCGCATCCGCAGTGGTGACGAGTGGAAGACCACGTTCAACACGCGCAGTGGTCACTATGAGTACCTGGTGATGCCGTTTGGGTTGTGCAATGCCCCTGCAGTTTTCAAAGACTTTATGAATGAGGTTTTTCATGATCTTTTGAATTCTTTCGTGATTACAGTATCTACTTGGATGATATCCTCATTTTTTCCAAGACCCGCGAGGAACACATTCTCCATACCAAGATGGTGCTCTCTTGTTTACGGGCCAACAAGCTCTACGCCAAGATGGAGAAGTGTGTCTTTCATCAATCCTACCATCCTGGGATACATTGTCTCGGACCAGGGGTTCACCATGGATCCGGAGAAGCTCAATTCTGTAATTGGATGGCCACAACCTAACTCTTTGAAGGCGATTCAGCGTTTCCTTGGCTTCACAAATTATTATAGGAAATTTATTGTTGTTTTTTTTACTTTGGTAGCTCCCATTACGGCCCTTACCAAAAAAGGGTCCGATCCTTCCTCTTGGCCATTGGAGGTCAGCCAGGCCTTTGAGTCTCTTAAAAAAGCCTTTGTCTCGGCCCCCATTCTGCGACATCCCATCCCCACACTCCCCTTTACCTTGGAAGTTGACGCTTCCGACGTGGGAGCCGGTGCGGTTCTCTCTCAAAGAACCAATCCCGAAGATAAACTCCACGCCTGTGAGTTTTTTTCCAAAAAAACTCTTCAGCAGAAAGAAATTACGACATGGGGAATAGGGAGTTGTTGGCCATCAAGATGGCATTACAAGAATGGAGACATCTTCTGGAAGGAACCAAGCAACCCATTCTGATCCTGACGGATCACAAAAATCTTTCTTACATTGAAGGTGCTCGTCGTATTGGGCCCCGTCAAGCTCGTTGGGCGTTATTCTTCTCAAGGTTTAACTTCGTCATCTCTTATATTCCGGGGACAAAGAATATCAAAGCTGATGAATTGTCCCGTCAGTTCATCACTGAGGAGAGGTCACAGGACATCCCGGAGAGCATTCTGCCCTACCAATTGTTTATCTCTGCCGCCTCCTTTGACATTATGGATAAGATTTTGGAGTCTCAAGCACAGGTCCCCGAAGGTCTAGAGGTTCCCGATGGACGTCTTTATGCACCCCCACGTTTTCATCTTAAAATTCTTGAATGGGGTCACTCCTCCAGATCTGCCGGCCATCCCGGCTTTAAGAAGACTACGGATCTGATTCGGCGAACTTTTTGGTGGCCCAATATTGTAAAGGACATTAGAGCTTTCACCTCCTCTTGCCCAGTCTGTGCCCAAAATAAATCTGTCCGTCAAAAGTCTTCTGGTCTTTTACAACCTCTTCCGGTCCCGGACCGTCCTTGGAGTCACATTGCTATGGACTTCATCGTGGATCTTCCCCCTTATAATGGTATGACTACTATTCTTGTGGTTGTCTACAGATTCTCCAAGCAAGCTCATTTTGTTCCCCTCAGGGGTCTACCCAATTCTAGTACTTTGGCTGATATTTTTGTAAAATAAATTTTCCGTATTCATGGCGTTCCGTGGTCCATTGTCTCAGATCGTGGTACTCAATTTGTTTCGAAGTTCTGCAACATTCTATACTATGCCGAAGGTACATAAAAAGTTACAGTCACCTCCAGGTCGTCCAATAGTTTCGGGCAACAATTGTTTGTCCGAAGGCAGCAGCATTTACTTGGACAAGGTCCTAAGGGATTTCGTTATTAGTCTCCCATCGTATGTTCAAGATACGAAAGACACACTGAAGAGACTTGATGGGATCCACGTTACATCACAGACCATTCTTGTAAGTTTAGACGTTGAGTCATTATATACCTCCATAGTTCACAAGAATGGTCTCACTGCTGTCAAATACTTTTTATCGACGAGGGACTGTAGGTTTAACAGACACAACTCATTTGTGTTGGAACTGCTTAATTATGTTCTAACACATAATTACTTTGTCTTTGATGGGCTGTATTACCACCAGACCCAGGGTACCGCTATGGGCACAGCTTGCGCCCCCACGTACGCCAACTTGTACCTGGGCTGGTGGGAGCATAGCCATGTTTTCAATGAGGCTCTCTCTATGTACACTGACCACGTTTCCATGTGGATCAGGTACATAGATGATATTCTGCTCCTATGGGAAGGTCCTATCCAACTTCTTTATGAATTTGTTGAGAAACTAAACACCAATACTCTCAACTTGAGGCTTACGACTGTGCTGAGTACCACGTCAATAACATTTCTAGACCTTAACATCTATGTGGACTCTGACCGTAATATTCAAACTAAGGTCTATAGAAAAAGCACAGCGACTAACAGTCTGCTGCTTGCTCAAAGCCAGCACCCCAGTAGCCTCATTACAGGCATCCCTATAGGGCAATATCTCCGACTTCGGCGGAACTGCTCTACCATTGAAGAATTCATACATCAATCTAAAGAACTTAGATCTAGGTTTCTTAATCGTGGCTATAACATCAAGACACTGAACAAGGCTTACCATCGGGCACTACATAGTGATAGGTGTTCACTTTTGTCCAATAACAAGGTTAAATCTAAGGACAAAATTATTAGAGTCATAGGCACCTACAATAAAAGATGGAGGGCCATTAAAAAGATTTTCGCTAGACATTGGCATCTCCTTCAAGCGGATGATGACTTGGTGAAGGTTATAGGCTCTAAACCCACTATTACCAGCAGACGGTCCAAGAACCTACGAGACTCACTCGTGAATAGTCATTTTCAGCGTCCAAGAATTACAACTTGGCTGAGCCCTGTGAAGGGCATGTATCGCTGTCAAGGGTGTAAAGCATGCAGACATATTGACGTCGGCAAAGTGTTCCCAAATCACGATAATACATCTCAATTCTGTGTGGACAGCTTTATCAACTGTCGTACTCCCAACGTTATCTATCTTGTCACATGTAATTGTGGCAAGAGATACATTGGAAAAACGACAAGACAACTCCGCAGACGTGTTCTAGAACACATTAATTCCATCAAGCACTCTGCCGAGACCTCAGTCGCTAGACACGTCACACAATATCACAACGGCGATATTAGTGTAATTAAGTTCATGGGCATTTATCAGTTGAAATGTCCCATGAGAGGGGGTAATATTGACCAATCTCTGCTTCGTATCGAAGCAGAATGGATCTACAAACTTAAAACTAGGAGCCCTAATGGACTCAATGAGGGGTTCACTTTCACACCCTTTACTTGACCCGAGAGCGCTTCCTGGTTGGACCTTGATATTCATATCTATCATTCATCATTTTTTCTGTAGGTTAGATGTGAATATACAATTTACATATGCGATAACTTCATCAACAGCCAGGCTATTTCCCATGCTCATGTTGTTGGTTCCCAGCTGTAGGTATTGATATAAACTGTAGAATTATTAATATCATTTATTATATTATTGACTGTAATACCAGAGTTCTAAATACCCAATAGTGGTGTTTGGTCGTTGTGTACATGTGTATATGCGTACAGTATAACTAACTTGGTGCAGAAAATAACTTCACGCATATATACACTTATTTGTTTCTTAAAATTTGTTTTATTTTTATTTTTATCACTACATTACATTGTGACACACTGTGGAAGAAATAACATTGGGGGACCATAGAATAAAAAAAGAACTATACACTAGTAATCACTCCTCAAAATACAGTGGACAAAGGTCCTGCTGTTCCTTCTCTATCCCTGTTAAATACAGTACCTATATCCCGTGGCATGGTACAAATATCATGTCACTTAAATCAGTATACCATAGCAACCTTCTCCCCCTGTCTGCGCATGCGCGATGTAAATGCGTTCTGACATTACCAACTACCTCAGCGCACACCCGCTAGCAGTGAAGGACATTTGTTTTTATTTCAAAGTCCTCACGCATGCGCTGTGCGAGGCGAGATTGGATGTTAAAGATGAGAAATTTTCAGAGTCCCGGCGCATGCTTAGTGAGCTCCAGCGGGTCCATTGGAAAGTTGCCCAGTTCCTGCGCGTGCGCGGGGCGCTGTGGTAAGGTGGGAGATTCTAAACTGCCCACGCATGCGCAGGACGATAGTGTGAGTGCAGAAGTACATTACTATGTCCCCAGGCATGCGCAGCTGAAGGGCTGATGATCAGCAGCTTCTAAGCCCCTGCGCATGCCTCCATTACGTTACTAGGACCTTGGCAAATATTTTCAAAGTGCCCACGCATGCGCACTAGGACTAGGTGGGATCTGCTATGCTCACTAACACCCTGCACATGTGCAGTGCAGCTCTACACACCGATCATATAGGTGAGTTCTAAGAACTAAAAACAATTGTACTAACATAATAAAAAGACACTTTATCATCTGAATGTGTAGTTAATTGTCTTTATTGCTGATTATGGCCATATGTGTGTTCAGGAGGTGTACTTAGATATATGATGCACTGTGTTTGTGCAACAGCTGTTAATCATTAATGACTAATTAAGGTACTGCTGGGGTATAAAAGGTTTCAGTCCCCTCTCCCCCAGTAATAATAATTTGTCCCTGAAGAAGCTCCTTTGCTGGAGGGAAACGCGTGTTGGACGCGCAGTTGTGTCAGTCTCCTACTTGGAGCTGTTTTAATGTAGTGCCTTAAGTCTCCTGGTTTTATCTATGCAGACGGCATTAGCTTGATAAATATAACAACAGGCAGTGAGTCTGCTTTCCTGCTATACACAATACATGATATATACACAATCTGAGCCTCTCTGCTGGGAAACTCTATGTCAATGGTACTGTGAGTTCCAGCCTAACTATACTGAGGGTATTGTGGATTGATTGTGTCTGTGTCAGCGTCACTTCTCAAGCATATGCACTTAAAACAACCATAGGTGTTCGCTGCTTTATATATCATTGCAGGATTGCTGAGTCTTTGACCAGTTAAAGGCTCACTGAGTAGGATACGGTTACCTACAGTCTGCATCTAAACTCCAGAGGGGTTAATACCCTGACTTTCAGCATCCACTGTCCTGTCAAACCCAGGAATATTGCATTTGGGTTTGTACAATCATACATTCATTGACAGGGTTGCACGCTATTGAATATTTAATTCATTTTTAAAAAAACACTTAGTACACTACGTTTGGTAATATATGTTTTAAGTAAATTTATTAAAAGTTAGATTTTATAATATGTAGGTGTGCAGTTAGTGAATTCTTTAGGGGACTCATTCATTTTGTGTTCCCCTTCCCCCTCTTTTTGCCTGAAGTTCTGGTGTGCATTTTCCCAGAGGCTGTGCATTACCCTTCTTTTTTCCTCAGGCTATCACCCCAAAACGAATGGGCAGACTGAACGCATGAACCAGTCCCTCGAACAGTATTTGCGTTGTTTTTCTTCCGATTCTCAGGATAATTGGGCTGAGTTACTTCCTTGGGCGGAATTTGCAATTAACTCTCTCAAGAATGAGTCCACTCAAGAATCACCGTTTTTTGTAAACTATGGATTTCATCCTACCCGCTTACCCATGCATTCATCCAGGTCCGGAGTTCCTGCAGCAGATGATAGGGTAACCACCTTACAGGGGTCATGGAGCAGGATCCAAACAGCTTTACAGGAGTCTGTCCTTAGACAGAAGAGACAAGCAGATAGGCTCCGTTGGGAGGCTCACAAGTTCGTACCTGGAGAGAAGGTCTGGCTTTAACATTAAACTGAAGGCCCCAAACCCTAAACTGTCTCCCAGGTTTCTGGGCACTTTCTCTATTCTAAGACAAGTTAATCCTGTGGCCTATCAGCTTCGCTTGCCTCCCTCCATGAAGATTTCACCCGTCTTCCACGTCTCACTGTTGAAACCATTCGTCCAAGGCACACGATTTGCTCATCCTTCACTTCGGCCTCCTCCCGCCATTGTACCAGGACAACAGGAGTTTGAAATTCAGTCCATCATTGACTCTCGCATCTCCAGGGGCAAACTCCAGTTTTTGGTCCACTGGAAAGGATACGGACCTCAGGATCGTTCTTAGGTCTCGCATGCTGATCTTTACGCTCTAGCTCTACTCAAACGATTCCACCAAAAATTTCCCCTCAGACCGTGGATGGATCGTCCGGAGTCCGACCTTCGAGGAGGGGTACTGTAAGGGGGGGGGGGGGGCAGGCAGGTTTGACTGGATTAAAGACCTCAACCTGTTCTGTCGAAAATGATTGCTTCATACATTTTATTCGAAAAATAAAATAGGCATGGATCAAGAATCACACTCACAAACTGAACCTCTGTGGACTATCCAAGAACTCAGGCTTATTGAAGACATGGAGGTACAGTTTGGGGAGGCGACTGGAGGGTCAGCTGGGGATCAGGTGTCTGCTATATTCCCATCAGTTAACAAGAAATCTGTTTTTTGTCCCCCACTGCAGACTTGTTCTCAGGTTGAGGTCTTTGCTTCTTTGGTGACAAAGGAATTTACATCAATTACAACCACTAGAGGATCTTCCAACCTTACCAGAGGTAAATATATAGCCATCCAACAACTGAGAGATATGACCGATTTGGTCATTAAACCCTCAGACAAAGGGGGAAGCGTAGTCTTATGGCCAAAAGTCATGTATGAAAAAGAGGCATTTCACCAATTAAAGGACAAAGGTTGTTATGAACAACTCCCCAGTGACCCCACAACTAAATTTAAAACGAATTTGGATGGTATTATTCGAGAGGCAGTTATGCATGGGATAATCACTACAAAGCAGGGTGATGGACATTTCCAAACATCCAATAGTCCCCACCCTGTATTTGTTACCTAAGGTACATAAGGACGTTAATCGTCCTCCAGGTCGTCCCATCGTATCTGGCATAAGAGGGCTTTGTGAGCCCATTTGCCGTTTCCTAGATCACTTTTTTAGACCTTTTGTTGATACACTCCCTTCTCACTTAAGGGATACAACTGATTTGTTACTTAGGCTGGACCATGTTGCCCTGGAGGGAGACACTGTGCCGGCCACCTGTGACGTGGAAAGTCTTTACACCAGTATTCATCATAATGATGGGATACAGGCAGCACGGTATTTCCTTACCAGAAGTAACCTGGATCGGATTTGGTTGAATTTTTGCTGCAATTACTAAAATTTATTTTAACGCACAATTATTTTGTATTCAAAAGTCAATTTTCTTTGCAGATTAGGGGAACGGCAATGGGCTACCACATGTGCGCTCTCCTATGCCAACCTGTTTCTCGGATTCTGGGAACGCGAGGTTGTTTTCAGGAGGATTTAAACCCTGACAACAAGCATGTCCTGCTGTGGTTGAGGTTCATAGATGATGTCTTTATTATTTGGGATGGGTCATCACTGGCCCTTAAGACGTTCATCATGAGCCTCAACCACAACAGTTTGAACATTAAGCTAACCAGTACAATTGGTCTTGACTATGTTGACTTTTTAGACGTAAGAATAAACATCGATCTGGATGGCAGAATCAGTACGGATATTCATCGTAAAAATACATCAATGAATTCAATCTTGCATGCATCCAGCGCCCATCCGGCACACCAAATATGAGGTGTGCCGTCGGGTGAATTTCTGCGTCTAAAGAGGAAATGTTCACAAGAGCAGACCTTCAAAGTTAGGGCCAGAGAGATGACCTCGCGTTTCCGGGAACGGGGTTACAGCAGATCAACCATTGGTAAGGGTAGATCCAAAACTAAAGAAAGATCTTGTACTTCACTCCTGACAGGTGCAGTGTGTGACAAACAACTTAAAACAGGGGACACGACCATATGCTTTATCGGCACCTATGATCGCAATTGGTGTAAGTATAGAGAAGCCATTCAAAAACATTGGCACATCCTCACCACTGATGTGGATTTGAAACATATTTTGGGTGAAAGAGTCAATTTGGTTAGTCGCAGGGCACCCAATTTGGGTGACAGACTGGTCAATAGTCACTATAACCCCGGCAGATCCTCCACCTTCCTCACAAGGGAACATATTAATGGCTTTACACCATGCCGCTCATGCTCAGCCTGTCATCATATGCAGACTAGCATGGATTTCTATGATTCCAAGGGACTCACAAGATATGAAATTAGGTCTAAATTAAACTGCAAGTCTAAGGCGGTAATTTATTATCTACAGGGCTCATGCCCAATGATATATATTGGAATGACAACTAGAGAATTAAGATTCCGTGTGTTAGAGCACGTCCGTAACATTAAAAACAGTGAACATGATTTTAAGAATGGCTGCAAACTAACTTCTGTAGCAAGACATTTCAGACTCAAACATGCCTCCAATACTGATTTATTAAAAGTTTTTGAATAGACCAGGTATTTCAGGGGATCGGGGTGGTGATCTGGAAAGATTACTGTTACAACGTGAGTGCCGCTGGATCGTCAAATTAGGGACCCTGCTACCCTCAGGTATGAATGAATACATGGGGTATGCAATGTTCCTTTGATGATCCAGTGGCAAGCCAGCTAGAGCCTATGATTGTTGCATATCACTAATCCTGATTTTTCATCACTGTTTTCACCTTAGTGTATCTCTTCATATATACACATATGTATATGTGTTTTGTTTGTATACATGTTGCTTGACCTTTTTCCATCTCTCCTGTTTTGTCCCCTTCCATTCCTGTTTTATCATTATACATTTTTTATCCTGTCTCCAACATATCATTGTGTGTTTACTTACTCTCCTTTCTTGTACTCAGGCAGTTAATCGCCTTCTGAGCTGATTCCTCCAATGTAGCAGGAGCTTTGAGGCCAGCCCCTTACGATTACTATCTCCAGCTGTTTTCATTATCCTGATCAACCCATATGTCACAGAACATGCAACTACAAATAGTACTACCAATGGTCTACATGTTAAGCCCCCAGACGAAGCAGGTGGCGAAATGTGCGCGTCGGGGCTTGTCTGTCTCTTCAGGACGCGGTGGCGCCCTCAGCTGTGTTTCCCCCTCCCTGCTGGATCTCGCAGTCTGTGCCCCTGTCATTTTAGGAGCATGCGCAGTGGAGCGGTTGCGGTTTACTCCCTCTGAACCTAGGAACACTCTCTTGGCTGTGGATGTTTGCTACTACCTTGCTGGAGTGGTCTAAGTGCTTATGTGACCCCCCTTTTGGCATTTGTCATTGTTACCTGTCATGTACATGCCTCTCTGTGTGTGCTTTATCTACAGGCTCAGCCCACATCATGTGATTTTGCTGATATTATATGTATCTATCTTTACATTTTCACCTCACACAGGGGGGCCTTATTTAGGTAGCCTTGACCGGCCGATCAGAGTGTTTTTGAGGCAAGAATTTTCTTTCCTTTACACTTTCATGTAAAGGGTTAATTCATTGTTCATGCAGTGTAGCACTGCTTTCCAGCACACATTTCCACATCCCAGGTTCAGTTTCTGTTCCCCCTAATGATTTGTGGTATTTGTATGTATAAGCTCATTGTTGCTTAATTCCACTTATCTTAGAGGCTCAGCATTATTTCAGCTTTGAGGACACCACTGCTCCTTTTTAATGATTTATATCTGTATGTGATTAATAAATTTTGATATTTTTTGTATGCTAGAGTGCTACTTTGGGGATTCTTTTTTCTGTGTTGGTTTTTATATATATATATAGTGACAAACGGCTTACTCCTGGGGCTCCGCCGTCTGTCCGGGTCTGTTAGAACACGGTCTTTTAGGGTAGGTTAAATGACGAGGCGTAACGTGCTCTTCCTTTAAACAGGCTACTGCCTGGTTTATTCAGTCCCAGGCACAAAGAAACACAAGCAAAACAAAAGCCTGCTCACCTGAGCAATAATTTAACTGAGGTTTTTCCTGACTAGGATTGGGGCGGCTTGTCCGCTTCCAATAAACATGAAAGGGAAGGGGAGGGTTAATTCCCACTTGTGATGCTAACCAGGAGTAGGCAATGTTTGATCATGATATAAAAATATAAACATCTTCATAGCATAGGACAGTTCATAAGACTCAGGATTCCAGATAGTCCAATGTTAAACACACTCCCATAGATTATGCCACTAGCCATATAGGTAAGTCTTATGTGGTGGTCTAGGTAACCGTGTGTGGGACTGATCACATAAATGAAGTAAATGGATTACTCACTGCTGACCTTGGGGATATTCTGGTCCTGTCCTGCGTGCTCCTACCAAGGAACAATTGAAGAGAGTACAGGGAAAACGGCGGTGCATCTGCTGCTGCTGAAGATTGGAAACCACAAACTGCAAACCACAAAATATCCTAGGTGCAAAAATTTATTTTAGGGCATAGTAACAGCCAAAAAGAACACTCTGACGCGTTTCCCGTGGTATCCCACGCTTTATCAAAGAGTAAAATCACTTACAACGATCACATACTTAAATACCCACAATTCCCTCTCCTCTCCTATGACGCTGTGTAATTTGGGCCAATCGGAAGCATGGGAGGCGTCACTCCCCAAAAGCTGGTGTAAGGCACATTAGCCTGAAGCAAACCCAGCTGTGCTTCACAGTGCAATTGCATGGGAGGTGAATGTATCCTCCCTTGATGACGCGACGGCCCTTCTGGCCAATCATAGGCCTTAAAAAACGGGACGTCCTAAATGTAAACAAAGACTGACTGACAGCTTTATCCAAGAAAAGGAAATGGTGGTTATACTCCTAAGAACAAATAACATTAGGATCATCGCTCAAGACACATTAAATCAGTATGTCTAGCACTGTTCAACACTGCAATATATAAAGGAACAATGATCCATATAATGAAGTAAGACAATTAAAAGACCACTATTAACACTATAGTGGAGTAATACATAAAAACACACAAATTGCTGTGTATTACCCTCACAGTACACAAAGAAAATATATACAGTTAGAACCTAAGTTAGGAATAATTGCCACATATGCATGATATCTATGTAACGGGTATTCCACCCCACCCAATCTCATATGTAGTGTGGGTGAGTAGAACATGTAGTGTTACCGGTGTGGTGCGTATACCTGCAGGCTCACAGGAGGTCTGAGCCTCCGCTAATGAGAGCCTGGGGTGAATCCTCTGGAACGGATCTTCTTCAGCGCCTCCACCTATGTAGGATTCTAGAGAAGTGTAGAATGACCCTACATAGGAACCCAATAAGAAACTACACACACAGTGATTATAATAACTAAGGGGTTTACTATGAACATAGAGAATATCATAATCATTTACATAACCTCATAACCTGTGTCCCTCTCACGAGGAGACACTACCCGTGACGTCTCGCAGGACGTTTCCCCCACACTAGGTGATCCCACCCAGTGTCCAGTGAAACCCCCACACCCAATGTCCCGTACTCCTACGGAGATAGTCAATGGGTGACTGCGCAGTCACTAAAACCTCTAGGCCTGTTGGTGCACATGTGTTGGTATAATACCTGCCGAGCACTCCGGTGCTCGGGTCCGCAACAGTCTTCTCAAAGGTTCAATCGGCGAGGACTCCTCCAACCGAACTCCTGCACTTGTGGACTGCTAGGGCGGTCCCCTCGGGAACACAGTCTCTGTGGACCACAAAGTGGGTCCAACCGCTTTCCGGGAACAGCAACCGCCGCTATCCCTATCTATCCCTAACGGGCAGTAGCGTGACAGGAACCCTAACCTAGGGCCTGTCCCTGATGTACCGCAACCTGAGGTGACTTGGGGAAAACTCCTAGGGCCTGCGGGGTTAATAACCTGCCCCACTCCCCTAGCTACCCAAGTCCCTAATCCTCCCTATACTAGCTACTCGCTACTCCTAACACTAACACGCCTGCAGCCGACACACAGCTCTCAGTCAGCCGGCAGACAGTAACACACGCTGCACACACACTGCACTCAGTACAGGCAGCGTCACATGCAACACTCAACACAGCAACCTGGAACCCGCAGCAATAACCCACTGCACACACTGTGCCTATTTGCCAGTGCGCACAGCACTACCCGCTGTGGCACGGGCCAAACCTGCCCCTTAACACACACTAAGGGTGACCTTCCCTTATCGCTAGGGCCGTCCCTTATCAGTACCCACTAACCTGGTGGGGGTTGGGCCTACCTGGAGGTGAGGGACCTATCTTCTGGTGCAGGAAGCTGCACTCACTCCCTGCATCCTTCCTTCCCCTTCATCTCCGCTGCTCCAACTGACTCACGCAGCTCTCTGCCCGCAATGTATCCAATTCCCCCAGACTCTTGGCCCTCTTGGCCCACTGTCCCACCTGGTGGTGCCTGGCCCTAAGCCTCATGGATTGTAGTTCCCAGGGGGCTGCTACAACATTGGGGCGCGTGCGCGCTTCTCCTGCGCCTGCCGAACTACCAATGGCGCCGCCTCACTGTTTCCCTGCTCTGTCTCTGCCCCTCGCCGCGACTCTTCCCTGCCCTCTCGCAGCCTCCCTGCCATCGCGAGCTAACTGGGCCACCGGGACTCACTGCGCATACGCGACTTGAACGCAATGGCGGCGCCCTTCTCTGCGGCCGCCGACCTTAGAGACGCGATCCGGCCTTAGCAACGGCCCATCGCGTCCCCGGCAACCGCCGCAGTCAGGAGAACCGCGCTGCTCCCTGCTCCAGCCCCCACCCTTGGAAGCAGCCGTCGGGTTTTTCAATACCCGCGATCGAGCTGCGCCAGGAAGGGTGTCTCAGGAGCTGTTGAGAACCAGGGTTACATCTAAATCATGCTAAATCTTTCTAGTTAAACATATGATATTCAAAATGACATTGTAGTTTAGCAGGATAGGGTCCTATGACTATATGGTTACAAGAAGATCAAAAATGAATTGTACCTCAAAACACGGATCTAGGTGCATAACAATTTACAATTTTAAGCTAGAAGGAATTTATAATTCAATACATTTGTGAATTCTTGAAATAAGGACCATTAGCCTTGGAATTCATTTGATTAAAATAAAATCAATTTGATAAACTCATTATACCGTGGTGTAACTTTCAATTTAGTATAATTGGTCAAACAATTGCACCGTATTCCAAACTTGTGTCTTTTAAAAGTCACAGACTCTTTTACTTAAGTCATTCTTTTACCCCTCTTTATAAAAAAATGCTACATTCCAGTCTACAATTGAGCCTGAGGGGTCCTGTATTAATTGAAACATCCAATCATCTCACGTTTATTTAAGATGGTTTAGCCTGTCCACCCCCCTCTTTTTAACTTTCTACATACTCAATTGCCATGAATTTGAAATTAATAGCCGCCCCTGGGGACTTTCTACAAAATGTCTTGACAACTGGATGTTGTATTCTTTGATTCTGATGAATCTCACGTGTTCCATTATGCGCTGTTTTAATGTGTCTTATTGTCCTGCCAAGGTATCCCCTTAGAGCATTTAACAACCAAATAGTATAAACTACAATTTGTATTGCAATTATAACGTAGAAGTACGATCTCTAGGTTTTTTTTAATCTTTGAACTTCATGTTTTGCTGGCATTGCATATTTTGCAGATCTTACATTGGCCACACTGAAAAAAGCCTTTTGTTTTTATCAATGTAGTAGTTTTGAACATTGGGAGTAAAGAGACTGGGGGAAAGATAATTTCCAAGTGTTTTTTGCTTTCGTAAAAAGACTGTTCCTTGGGCCCTGTTGATAAACGGGATCAAATCATTGTCAAGGTGTAAAATATCCAATGTCTGCTTATGATGCTCTTAATTTTTGTTGTGCTTGTTTTGCTACTGCACCGACACCTTTTTCGACAAATACCCATTATGTACCCTGGCATACCTGGAATGCGCCGCTCTCACCTCTGACAAGCCCCGTTGCGTTTGCCTTCCCAGCCTGGGTTCATGCCTGCTGACGGCGGCTGATCGTTTAATGATAATGATTAGATTTAAAGCTGCAATGCTTTCGCATGTCTACCAATGCATAAATTCATGAATTGTAATGCAGTAATATATATATACTGTGCAATTATTGCAGCCAGCGGGATAAATGCTTCAATCCCTGCCTGGAAATACCTCAATGCACTCGGGCGAAAAAACAGTCACAAACCTCAATACATCCGGGTATACCCGAATTCGTGGGACTAGCCGAGCTCGAATAAAGTGTGTCGCCAGTGTATATTTAGTTATGAAAAAAGGGGTTCCCAAGTCATTTGTGTTTTGATTCAAATTCCTTTTAGCCGTCTTTTTAATTGTTTTAGCCCCACAATTAGCAATAAGACAATCCCTATTTGATTTTAATGCAGATTCAAAAGCATTTTTTAGAGTTAGTTCATCATACCCACGTTGTTTAAATCTCTCAGTCAGGCTCCTAGAGTGGTCAATGAATGTCTCATCCGAAGAACAAATTCTTCTAAGTCTCATATATTGACTTGCCAAACTGTGGGATGGAGTGCATGCATTCTGAGGCTGCACTTTCCATATATATATATTGTGACAGAAACCAGGGGATGGTAATAAATTCCATATATAGGGCTCCCAGGATACTGAACAGCTTCTATCCTGTTTAGGCTGGAAAGTGCAGCCTTAGAATGCATGCACTCCATCCCACAGTTTGGCAAGTGCTGGAACTGAGGGGTGAGGGATCCAGACAAAAGTTTGTCTGCTGCCTGATTTCTGTCACCTGTCCTGCTAGGTGGAGATCAGGTATGTAAAGCTGATTTCCTGGTTACTCTCCCTCTCCCAAGAGACTGGAGGCAGGAAGGCTGCTGGAAGCAGAGAGGGGAAAAGCCTCTCCCCAAACAGGTTAAATCATTTTGTACCTTTGTCAAATTGCAAAGTTCCTTATTTTTGATTATTGGAAGCGGACAAGCCGCCCCAATCCTAGTCAGGAAAAACCTCAGTTAAGTTATTGCTCAGGTGAGCAGGCTTTTGTTTTGCTTGTGTTTCTTTGTGCCTGGGACTGAATAAACCATATATATATATATATTCCAATGCACACGCGCACCCATATGCCAAGTAACTAAGTTTTTGTGCTTATCCCATCAAGAGCAATAACAGACCATACTTAAATAACCGGTTGCAACACGACATCAAGGACCACGCACGCAGGTAGTAAATAAAAAATGTTCTATAATTTGATAGAAGATCACAAAAACAGACGTTTTCCGTCCCCCAGTGGGACCTTTCTTCTCAGGCGGCACCACTTGAAGACATGTCCCACTGGGGGACCGAAACTCTTTTTTTGTGTCTCTATCAATATAGAACATTTTTGATTTAACTTTACCTGCGTCTTCCTTTTAGTGTCGTGTTGCAACTGGTATCGTATGGTCTATATATATTATTTGTAAAATGTACAGGTAAATAATTACTGCACCTGATGACTTTACTGTCTAATACGTTTGATATGTATACTGCGATTCTCTCACATTAATGGCCCAGTATCAATCTCTATTTACTTACTTGGAAGAGTTGCAGGTCCTAGATGTGCAAACTGTCAAACACATGGCTGAATTTTGAATGGTTTTCTTCCCCCTCCCAAATCGATCGTATGAGAATGTCAAAACTGAACTTAAAAGGAAATGCAAATCATTCTTTCTGCTCCATAAATCCACACATTTCAAGCAGCATATTGCTGTTTCCGGCCAACAGAATCGCAACTCATTCACAGTTCTCAAAGTTTTGTCAACAGCATTTCACAGGTTTTCGCTTAATGATATAGAGTTAATATATTCAAAATGGACGCTCTTCACCTGCTGATACAGTGGATGCATGTCACATAGGCAGGTGAGGCTAATTAACTGTGATTGGTTTTGTTGAATTGCACTGGGGTTTGGGGTATATATATGTATTGTGCACTGCATTCAATTGCACCACCTTGAGAAAGGTCCCACTAGGGGACCGAAACGTCGTTTTTTGTGTCTTCTATCAAATATAGAACATTTTTGATTTACTTACCTGCGTGCTGTCCTTTGATGTCGTGTTGCAACCGGTATCGTATGGTCTATATATATATATATATATATATATATATATATATGTGTATGTGTATGTGTATGTGTATGTGTATGTGTATGTGTATGTGTATGTGTATGTGTATGTGTATGTGTATGTGTATGTGTATGTGTATGTGTATGTGTATGTGTATGTGTATATATTAGAAGAGCACACAGAGATAAATCTCACAAACACGCACACACACTTGGACATCCCAAAATAGGAGATCTTACTGCTGCGGCGCATCTTTTTCTAACACATCGCCGTTTTTTTCCTGGAATGCGACGCACTTCACCGGGAGCATGCCACATTCATTTTGCGTTCTCAGCCATGGGTCATGCGCGGTTGACGCGCGGTTGATACGTTTATTGAGAATGGTTTGGATTTAAAGGTTGCAATTCTTTGCGTGTCCGCCAGATGGCAAATATTTATGAATTGTAATGCGCATGCGCTTCAGTAATGTGTCGACTTGCAGGTGTTTTGTTTAAAAAAGATACCACAGTGTGCTATTGTAACTTGGCCTTGAGACTGAAGGAAGAGGTTGCAAAAATGTATCAATTTAGGCTTTTCATATTAAAGAAAGACAAAGACCAGTTTCGGTTACAGTATTCTCCAGAGACCCGCCGCCCGCCATGAGTGTTCAAGTGCAGCCCGTTTTCCAAAAACCCGACAGAAGTTACGCATATTTGATTTGGGCTGCGATTAATGCAACAGATGATAAGATGGCAACAGTTGCTCAAATTTATCAGTATTTTATCGAAAACTATGACTTTTACAAATTTTCGCCAGCTCCTCATACGTGGAAGCGTACAATAAAGAAAAGGTTATGTAGCGATCCCTGTTTTTATCGTATTGAGTCACAATTTGTTGGAAGGTATTGGTGTGTATCACCGGCTTTTTCCTGTATCTATGATCATGCAGACGACAAAAGGCGAAGGGTCGTGTTAAAACCAACTAAGAAACGACAGTCGCTGCTAAGCAATGCACCAGCACCAGCACCGGCTTCCAATAACGGTCCCACCGTCAGTGACAACCCTGTGCCTGAGCCGGATTTAGCGTGCAGTTTCGAGCAAGCTTGCATGTACCTAAGCAATTTCCAGCCTCATCAGCTGACTACAGGTGGACTAGTCCCGCTGCAAACTATCGACGTGGATGATCAAGAACGCTGGACTGGCAGTGGAGCGGCGCCGGCGCCAGCTGAATGGGAAATTCTATGGTGAGTATTGTTGCCGTATTATTTTCTGTGTTTTTTTTATTTTGACAATACATTATCAATATCGGTGCGATTCAAAATTCAAGCGATTCTCCTGTAAGCAATATTATTGGCTGAGCGGCATCTACAGTACTGTACTGCAGATACTGAACTATTGGTGGAACGCTAGGCGCATGCGCATTGGAACCTTCTTGAAACGCATACAGTATGCGTGTCATTACATCGACGGTAGGCGCATGCGCATGTGAACAGGAGACGCCCCCCGAGAAAATTATTGGTGGGACTGGCTGGGAACTTCTTTAGGGGGCTGACCATTACAGTAAAACTTTAATTTTTGTTTTCCTCAGAAAAGAAAACGGCTAATGGAGGGATTTCGATGGATAATATCGCTTTGTGTAACAATGCCTGCACATTGCTGAACCGGATTTAAAAACCCACGTACCGGAGTCTACAGTTTAGTGGCTGATGTACACTATGCTGATGTTTTCCGGCCTTACAGTATACAATACTTTTTTATAAACAGTATACTGTGTAATAAACCCCCAAAAATAAAAACTATGCATTTATTCTATATGTATTACAGTACCGTACATACAGTATGTGTCTTCTATACAGTGCCAGTACATACAGTACAGTACTGTATGTGTCTTCTATTTTTTTAATACTCTTGTACTGAGCATGCCTACAGTATACAGTACAGTGTGCCTGGACAGTAGTGTACATTCTAGAAACACTGTATTTTGTTACAGTAGCAAAGGAGCCAATGGAACAATGTAAAACAAATCAACATGCTCTTTTATTGGTGGAGTACAGTAAGTATAAAATCATTTATTTACAAATACTGTACAATGTAGAAACATTTTAAGTGCACAGCAATGCAAAACAACAACAGGTGTATGGTTTACTGCTACAGTTGTGAAAACATTTATGTATAGAAAGTAAAAACATTTACAGTCAGTCAGTATGGTTTACAGTCACATGTTTTAAAAACAAAATCCTGCCGCCTCTCACCCACCCGCCACACTCAACACACACCTGCCGCCACTATGCACCGACATCACTGACCAGCTGCCGCACCCACTCACTACTCACCCGGCGCCTCCCGCCTCACACCCACCCGCCACAGTCACACCCCTACACACGGACATTACTGACCAGCCGCCGCCCGCACTCACCAGACACCCGCCACCTCACACCCGCTCACACCCTAGCGGTAGCCCCACCCAAAGCCATCACTCACTACCCACCCGCCACCCGTACTGAACACCCACCCGCCGCCTCACACCCGCTCACACCCGCTCACACCCTAGTGGGACACACACCTCACATTTTTACATTACTTATGTCACCAAAATATACATTGTACTGTGGTGTGTTTACAGTAAACCATTTTTAAACAACATTGTATTAGATTTTCTTCCATGTTTCTTTTCAACATCATTATACTGTACAACCTTTCCACCAAATAGTGATCCTATTGTTCCCCTATTTATAAATAATACTACCTACAGTATTACGGATTTACCTCCCGGGCAACGCCGGGTATATCAGCTGGTGCAGTATAAATACAATAAACTCCATCAGATTCAAATTGTGATTCCGATCTCGCCACCCTTTAGATAGCGAGAAAAGAATGCACGTTTTTAATGATCGATCTCCTCGGAGCTTTGTGAATAGCAGTAACTGGCAAAAAATGAGAGTTTGGCCATTTTTCAGCTATTGTATGGCTTGTAATAGCCAGAGTGTTAAAGCTCATTAAAAAAGCCATTTGTATGCGATATTGCCCTGTTATAGAAGCTTTGTGAATAGCTACACATGCAATATCACTTGAAAATGGCACTTAACCAGCATTAAGGCACTTATCGAAGTTTACTTAATGAAATATCTGTAAATATAACGTATACACTCTGTTCATTTAACGTAACCATGTATTGTCAACATAACTCTGTGCCCAGGATATACAGTACTTGAAACCGAGAGATAACTCACATATTATTTGTGATAAAACATTTTATAAATAAATAACAATCTTTAACACATGCTAGGCTATGCAGCAAGCTGAAAGTTTAGTTTAAAAAACATATTATTAGTGTAGCCGTGACCCCGGATTCACCCCAATGAAAGGCAGGTTGCGCTTGCAAATAGTAGTTGTAAAAGCCCGCAAAGGAGGAAAGTGCATTTGGCGGGAGGAAGCATATCCCTTGACCCAGCAGCCCTGTGGGGAGGGTCAGGTGAGAGAGTCTAGCCAATGGACGGAGGAGGTGCCAGAGATATAGGCAGTGGTTGCGCGCACGTGGAGCCAGAGCTGATTGGAGAGGAGACGGAGAGTCTGTGAGGGGAGGTTGAACCGCCCCGGCGCAGGCCAGGTGCCCCAGGCCCAGCTAGCCCTGAGTCACCTTAGAGACAAGCTGAGCTAGGGATCGCCTTAGTAAAGTTCCTGCCCCCCTAGTACTGTAAGTTTTGACCGGTACTATTCTGTCGAGAGGGAGGTCTGGGCTCAGACCCCCCCTGGAGTTGCCAGAGTCCGGGTGGGAACGCCCCGGACCCTAGAGAGAGAGAGAGAAGGATAGAGCTGTGTCGACGTACAGAGACCCTTTTTGAAGATCGTGGCAGTTCCGAGCACCGGAGTGCTCGGCAGGTATTTCATCAAGTGCACGAACTGTATCATTCATTCACCCGAGACATAGTGGCTGCGCAGTCACCCATACACACACATAGGGCTTGCTGTGAGCGGGAGGACTAATCCGTAAGGATTGGACACGGGGTGGGCTCACTCGGTGGCGGGTGTGGGGATTATTGTTGGCATCTGCCGTGGCGCAGGTTGTGGGGCGTCTGCCATGGCGCTAGGAAATGTTGATGTCCGCCGTGGCGTGTTATATAATGTATACCCGTATACAGGAATGTTATGGCATGTAATGTACCGTGAGTTTGACCTGCAAGTAAAAGAGATTGGTTTTAGAACTTGGCTGTGTAAGTGTAATTCTTGCATATATACGTCCTGCGAAGACTCACTCCCCCTTTGGCGGGAGCTGTCACAGGTGGAGGCGCTGCACACATTATAAATATTGCGCGCACCCCAGGCTCTCCGTGGCAGAGACTTAGGCCCTGTGAGCCAGCAGGTAATACAGCACATAATAGCACCTTGCTAGTGATAGGAAGCAGGGCTACATTTGGAGGCGCTGCTGAGATATCAGACCTGGGGTGCCCCTCGAACCTAAATTGTGATCACCATGGCTTTACCCACCCATCACGAGATACGAGACTGGGCCCGTCAAGTACACACGCCTACTCGTCGCGCCGTAGCGCTGGCCCGAGTGCCCATGGCCTTACCCTTAGAGACTTTACAGACGGCCTTGCGACAACTCCCGGGTTTTGCCAAAGCTCGCCTGGTAGATGTAATGGTAGATCACGACTCCAAGTGGAATACCTTACTTGTGGACTGTCGGCGTAACCTGTTAGCGCTCGAAGCTGCCGTTCTGCAATCCCTGGTTTTGCCTGATTCACCGCCCGGCGGTAGTCCTTTCGTTTACCCCCTCCGAGATCCCCTCGTATATCCGTTGGATGAGGACGACCCCACCCTCCCTTTGTTTCACTATGCCGAGAGTGAGGTCGGTAGTTGCCGCTCCGTGTCCAGTGACCCGGGATCCAGCGCCTCCGTGGAGGCTGGAGTGAGTAGTAATATGCTGCAAAAACTAAATGACAAGATAGACCAGTTATCTAGCCCCCCCAGTTTGCCGCCGCTAGTCGAAGCGCTTACCTTAGCCACCCAAACCCAGAACTACCGGAAGCTAAAAGCCTTCTCGGGGACCCTTCCTGTACCTACCGGGGAAGATGGAGTAGAAACGTGGAAAGAGCACACGCGGGGGGTGATGGAAGAGTGGTCGTGCACCGATGTAGTAAAAAGACAGAGACTCATGGAGTGCCTGCGGCCCCCAGCGGCCACTCTGATCAGTATACACCGTGAACAGCACCCCGAGCTAACCTCTCGCTTGATGATAGAATTCCTGGCTGAAGTCTATAGCGCGAAAGAGGATGACGGGGCGTTGTGGGCCAAGTACTATGCTATAAACAAGAAGGAGGGGGAAGAGCTGTCTGCCTACATACACCGTGTGCAAATATCTCTCGGGCCGCTGCTGCATTATAAATATGTGCTACGCTCCCAGATGAATGAGTATCTCTGGAAGCACTACCTCCGTGGATCCAGTCCTTCTCACCCCATAGCAAGCATGATTCGTGATCACCTCACCCGGGCCCCCCCCTCCCCCTTCGTTCATCCAACTACTGCAACAGGTGAAGGAACACGAGACGCATCTAATGCTACACTCTCCTCAGAGGCCGAAAGCTAGCAGCAGCACTAAATCCAAAGGAAGTACGGAAAAGAAAGAGGAACCACCGGACCAGCCTGGCTCCGAAAAACCTCCTTTCGCGGGACGGTCGTCCCCTCCGCCTGATCGCCGGGCTACCCCCAGAGATATGTCCTGCAACAAGTGCGGGAAGCGGGGGCATCTATCCTACGATTGCCGCCTGGGCGCTTCTCGTCCCCGGAGCCCCTCACCCCAGACGTTCCCGTCACAGGCTATGGTCTGCGGGGTGTATGCAATGGATGCCGACACAGACGGAACCTCGTCTGGAGGGGCCAAGCCGGTAGAAGATGGTAGTAGGGTTGGGGCCGGTAGCGCTGATCCGGGTTTTAGTGGATGGAATCTACTCTTCTGCACTACTAGACACCAGATCCCAGGTCACCATCATATACCGATGGTTCTATGATCGTCACCTTCAAAAGCGTCCGCTGCGACCGGCGGACAACATCAAGGTACGCGGGCTAAGCAACGACGACTACCCCATCGACGGTTAGTGACCGTGGATCTGGAAATACAACAGCTCAACATGGGAAAATCTCACCCCATGAAGGTGGACGCCTTGGTGTGTCTGGAACCTCGAGATACCCCCAAGTACCCTATTATCCTCGGTACCAATGCTGATATTGTACAAGCGGTCATCCGGGCCTATCTACACGAGACTAAAGAGCTCCCCATGTCCAGCCTACAGCTGCAATTGGTTCAAGCCGACCCAGCCCAGCCTTCCCCTCCTTCAGATGACTACGGGCTGTTGTTCTGTGGAAGGAAGGGGTGGACGAAACTTTTCCCCGGAGAAACGCAAAGAATTTCCACTTGGTGCGCTTATGCGGAGCGCCTAGCCGAAGACCAGCAATTCTCGCTAGAGAGCATCCCCGGGGAGGATGTGAGGCGAGGGTATCGGCTCATACTTGAATTCCACCATTGGCGGGGCACCATTCCTAGACGAATTGATGTGATGGTGCAGAATCTATCGCCCTTCCCCCTGGCCATCGATGTGGGGCAGCGGATAGGAAGGATCTATCCTGTTAGTTCAGTGGAAGAAGCCGTGCAAGTAAACACGACCCGAGTGGAAGCAACAGGGGCGGCCCTGGACTTCGATTTTGGGTCGTCCGAATTGCCAGGAGCCTGGAAGGAATGATTACGGGTGCAACTGGAACAGAGACGATCCGTATTCTCTACCGGGGAGATGGATGTGGGGTGTAGTCACAACGCCCAGCACATCATTCGCATGATGGATGAAAAGCCCTTCAGAGAGCGTTCTCGCCGACTCGCTCCCAGGGATGTGGAGGATGTGAGGGCCGCCATCAATGACATGGAAGCCGCTGGGATTGTCACAGAATCCCGAAGCCCCTACGCCTCGCCTATAGTTGGTGGTGAGAAAGAAAAATGGAACTGTGAGACTGTGTGTAGATTATCGGACGCTGAACAATCGGACGGTGCCGGATCAGTATAACCTCCCTCGCATAGAAGAGATCCTCGATACACTACACTGGAGCCAGTGGTTCAGCATACTGGATCTACGGTCTGGGTACTATCAAGTCCCTATGAGCCAAGAGGATCAAGAAAAGACCGCCTTCGTCTGCCCCTTGGGGTTTTATCAGTTCACCCACATGCCCCAAGGCATATGCGGAGCACCCGCCACCTTCCAGCGATTAATGGAGAAGACGTTGGGTGACCTCAACCCCCGAGAATGCCTGGTGTATATAGATGACATCATAGTCTTCGGGAACACCCTGGAAGAACATGAGAACCGTCTCTTGAAGGTACTGGATAGATTGTCCCAAGAAGGCCTCAAGGGCCCAGTTGGAAATACCAGATGAGAATTGCTATTCTCCCAAAGAGGTAGCGGAAGAGCCAAATCGCAGAAGCCAAAGAGCTGGCCAACCTCCCACGAGGTTGGCCTATGATCAGTTCGGGGCACCCCATTATGAGGCTCAGCAGTGGGCTCGCAGCCGGGTTCAATCAGTGATTATCATGTGCAGTGAAATGTACAAGTTGATAGAGAAACCAATGTATTAGTATTTTTCATTATATGACTGGTTGTGTTGTTATCATTGTCCAAGCGGGGCCGTTGGAATCCACAGGGGGGAGGATGTAGACGTGACCCCGGATTCACCCCAATGAGTGGGAGGTTGCGCTTGCAAATAGTAGTTGTAAAAGCCCGCAAAGGAGGAGAGTGCATTTGGCGGGAGGAAGCATGTCCCTTGACCCAGCAGCCCTGTGGGGAGGGTCAGGTGAGAGAGTCTAGCCAATGGACGGAGGAGGTGCCAGAGATATAGGCAGTGGTTGCGCGCACATGGAGCCAGAGCTGATTGGAGAGGAGAGGAGACGGAGAGTCTGTGAGGGGAGGTTGAACCGCCCCGGCGCAGGCCAGGTTCCCCAGGCCCAGCTAGCCCTGAGTCACCTTAGAGACAAGCTGAGCTAGGGATCGCCTTAGTGAGGTTCCTGCCCCCCTAGTACTGTAAGTTTTGACCGGTACTATTCTGTCGAGAGGAAGGTCTGGGCTCAGACCCTCCATGGAGTTGCCGGAGTCCGGGTGGGAGCGCCCCAGACCCTAGAGAGAGAGAGAGAGAGAGAAGGATAGAGCTGTGTCGACGTACAGAGACCCTTTTTGAAGATCGTGCAGTTCCGAGCACTAGAGTGCACGGCAGGTATTTCATCAAGTGCACCAACTGTATCATTCATTCACCCGAGACATAGTGCTGCGCAGTCACCCATACACACACATACTGCACCGACACACTTTATTCGAGCAAATACCCAGTATATACCTGGCAGATACCTGGAATGCGCCGCTCCTCACCTCTGACAAGCCCCGTTGCGTTTGCCTTCCCAGCCTGGGTTCATGCCTGGCTGACGGGCGGCTGATCTGTTAAATGACAATGATTAGGATTTAATAGGCTGCAATGTCTACCAGATGGCATAAATTCATGAATTGTAATGCAGTATATATATATATATACTGTGCAGTATTGCAGCCAGCGGGAATAAAATGCTTCAATCCCTGCCTGGAAAATACCTCAATGCACTCGGGCAGAAAACAGTCACAAACCTCAATACACCCGGGTATACCCGAATTCGTGGGACTAGCCGAGCTCGAATAAAGTGTGTCGCCAGTGTAGGGCCTGCTGTGAGTGGGAGGACTAATCCGTAAGGATTGGACACGGGGTGGGCTCACCCGGTGGCGGGTGTGGGGATTATTGTTGGCGTCCGCCATGGCACAGGTTGTGGGGCGTCCGCCGCGGCGCTAGGAAATGTTGACGTCCGCCGTGGCGTGTTATATAATGTATACCCGTATACAGGAAAGTTATGGCATGTAATGTACCGTGAGTTTGACCTGCAAGTAAAAGAGATTGGTTTTAGAACTTGGCTGTGTAAGTGTAATTCTTGCATATACGTCCTGCGAAGACTCACTCCCCCTTTGGCGGGAGCTGTCGCAGGTGGAGGCACTGCACCCATTATAAATATTGCGCGCACCCCAGGCTCTCCGTGGCAGAGACTTAGGCCCTGTGAGCCAGCAGGTAATACAGCGCATAGTAGCAGCTTGCTAGTGATAGGAAGCAGGGCTCATTAGGTTTTTAAAATTTGACTCAAATGCACAGCACCATCTACAATCCCTTGGCAAAGCGCCATAGTGGGCGTGAAACATGAGGGAGGAGGAGTTTTGTAATTTTATGTAATTTTCATTAAAGACTTTTTTAACTCAATTCATAGCAAGCGGTAGTCCACTCGGTCATTTTTTGTTTCTGTTGCTGCCTGAATCGGAGGACACCACCGGTTTCACCATTGTTGCGGGAGGAATGGATTAGTGGTGACACCTTGAGAGCGTGCGGCTCTACACCACTTCATTTGGAAGGAGACGGGGGTAAGGTGAAGTTTCTCAGGGGGTCACACAGCCTGGTGGGAATCCAACCTCTCTGTAAGTACCCCGCTTCTTTTACCTTGCTTAACCCCTTGGTTTTTCTCCCCTCTCCCTGCATCTATACTTATATGTACCGGACATTGCTATTATCAATTTAAAAGACTGTTATTTGATTTCACTTACCTTTTTGCTTCTGGAGCTGATATTCGTTTTTTTGCTCTGCAATCTACAATCCCTATAGTTTTGGTCCCAAACGGACACCAAAATGAGGTTAGAGTGTATCAGCAATTCCGATACTGCAGTGAACAGTCGCAAAGCAATGCCACTAATTAATTTAGCAATGCATGGTTTTAAATGGGCATTATGATGTTAAATTGAGCCGAAGAGAGTTGATTTCACAATGCATCCCATTCTATCAATATACTGTATAAACATAATCAGTTTGTGTCAGTGAGCAATTTGGAGAGAGGTTATATGAGCAACTAGGGAGCGAGTTGCTTTGCGCCAAATTTTATGTAGGATGCATCAGTGCTTTCATCTGTAACGTTTGCTGTTTTTGTGTGTGACCTAAATAGGGCAAGATCTGAGGTGCCACATACCGATGTGCTAAATATATCAATGTCATACAGTATGTACAAAGCGCAAAAAACAAATGTAATTTAATGTCACAGATCAAAGTGTGACATGCTTATATATATCTTCGTACATGTAAAATACCTGGCGTTTTTATCCTCATATAATTTACAGATGCAGCAGCCATTATTTTAAGAAATCACAGCGCCGTTTTCGTATGCACTGCTGTACTCCACACGGCATGAACGCGGTGAATCAATCCAGGCACACGTGTTTATCGCGGTTGCTTTGTTTGAATTTCATGGATTGTGCAATTATATGCAATGAAATGAATGAATTGTAATTTGTACAGTTCTGTGCTACTGTGCTACTGTGTCAATTTCAGTTCCACCTCTGGTTTCTGGGCAAAGCTATAAATGAAGTACTGGATCTGAATAAACACAAAAACTACAGTATATATTTTAATGTATTCCACTTCTGTTCAAGGAAATGTGCTTGAGGTGAAAAGCTACGGAGGGGTTTTATTCGTTGTTAAAGAAAAAGGCAAAAAGAATGGATCACATTTATAACATAGCTGAAAAAGTTCATTGTTTGATCGCAGCAGTCTTTTCAGCTTTCATTTTGGCTTACTTTATTTACTATTTTAACCTATTGCTCCAGGTAAAAGCATCTTATCTGGGGATAACATTCTTTTCTTTTTTTTTTTATTCTGAGGATGTTGGACAAACAGAGGATTTTCAGTACAAATGAATTAACTGACCCTGGTTTGCAAGATTTTAATAAATTATTTTTTTTAAATCCTAAAAGAAAATATAACTATATTAATAAAATTAGGTTGACATTATTTGCAAATACGTAATAACTTATTGTAACATATTTATTATATACATTTGAAATGTTAGTCTATGGGAGACTGAGACAGGTGATTTTGATCACATACCGTAATTGCAAAGTTCCCTAATGCTTATTCATCCCTGAAGTGCCTATAACATCTGAAACAATAGAGACTTTGGGTTATTGGAGCTTGTGACAGGGTGAAGTCAGGTACTGATAATTATGCCTGGGAAACATACATCTGAATACTTCACACAGCACTCAGAAGGTTAACTCAGTAAGAATACTTGAACAATCAGGAAGTAAGCTGAGACAGCTTACAACCAGTTTGATAAGGAGGCTTCTGCTTGTAGTAGGAGGCTGACTCAAACTACAGAGCTGTCCTGTGCAAGCTCCTATCAAGAAGGATTTCCTAAACTCTCTCTCGGGACAGAAATTCCCAAATAAAGATACAGTAAGGACTTTAATATTGTTCCATAACTATTGTGGTATATGTTATGGGGTTGGGAACTGGACAAAGCCAGCCAGCTCGATAGATAGGACCTGGAATGTTTAGCAAGATCTACCTATGGGGAGTAGGCATTCTTTTTATGAGTTTTGTTTTGCCTTTAAAGGACAGTGTGCCCAAATATTTATTTCTGCTGTGGAGAAATAAAACACTCATCATTTGGTTTAGGCCGTCCTGCCACAGGTGGTGTTAGAAGTGGGATAGGATGGCACCTGTAACAAAAGGGTCACACAAATTAAAAAGAAAATGGAAACATTTTTTCTCAGTTCCTGCACCAGAAAGCCCAGCAAGATGAGATGCAGGCCCAGCGTGAGGAGAGGCAGGCTCAACAAACCAAATAGCTCCTCCAAATGCTGGCTCCAGGTTCAGCCTCAGTCAGACCACAGATTCCAAATAACTCACCGGTGATGCTGCCTAAAATGAAGCCAACAGAACACTTAGAGGCATACCCCATCACTTTTGAAAGGGTAGCCATGCCCCATGGCTGGACAGTTGATCGCTGGGTAATGGCTCTGGCTCCACTCCTCATAGGAGAAGCTCGGGCAGCCTACCAGGCTCTTCCAGCAGAGAAGGCCATGGACTATCAGTGACAAAAGGCTGCTATTCTGGATCGCCTAGGCCTCACCTCAGAGACCTACTGACAGCGGGTCCGGATTGTCAAATACACAAACAGAGACAGACCCCAGGTCATAGCCCACCGCTTAGTAGATTTATGTACCAGGTGGATACAACCAGAGAAGCATACCAAGGCAGAGATCCTTGAACAGTTTGTGCTTGAGCTGTTCATACAGATACTGGCCCCCTCCCCCCACCCCTGGGTAAAAAGGCATGGTATAACTTCACTAGATTCAGCAGTCCACTTGGTGGAAAACTTTCGTGGGGACGACAGCCAAGAGGGTAGCTGGAATCGGCCCGTGGAAACACCACTGCTTCTGGTGATGCCAGGGGCCAGAGAGCAGAGAATTGAGGGGTCTACCACCCGCCAGCTAAGGATGTCCAGTCAACCCGATTGGAAGACCCTTTCCCATCTTGGAGGGGTCCTGGTACAAACTCTTGCAGAGATACCCGACACCGATATGAGGACCTTGGATCACCAAAGGGAGGACACCACCCACAGAATCCCCTGAGACCCTAGACTCCAATCACCCATCCGGTGGAAAGGATTCCACCACCAAACAGAAGGGAGGATCGCTTCCCACAGCGGAGAGGGCCGAACGCCAATCCCCGTCGAGAGGCCAGGCTAATGACCAAGTTTGCTAACTCAGGAGAGGATTAGATGGACTGTTCCTGTGGCAGAACTACTGCCATGGCTTCTCTCCAAGGGGACCATGATCCGTGGTTGGTACCAGCATTGGTGGAGGTGAAACCAGTAAAAACCCTGGAGGACTCTTTATCTGGATAAACCCTGATCCTAGAGGGCCTAACTCCAAACAACCAACTATCCTGGTATAGAATGTATCCATGGGGATACAAAGAAAAACCCGACAGCAAATATCCTCCTCCGCATCAATGATCGAAAGGCTAGACTACTAGTAGGAGTTATTCTCTGGCTACTGGCCCCTGTTGTAATTGGCCGAGACTGGCCTTACTTCGGAACATTTTTGGCACCTACTCATACAGAGCCAACTTATCCGGTACCGTGGAACCCCGGGACTTGTTCCCCTTTCCCCCAGAGATCTTTCCTCATAGACACTGCGTCCTAAAGAAGCGAAAACAGAGACATGCGGAAAAAGAGGACTGGTTAAGAAAGGCAGAGACTCTAGGTAACCTTATGTAATGGTGTTTCTGGACCCACCCAATCTCACATTGGCCCCTATGGTCTAACTGGTCCCCATTACATGTCTGTATGTTGTGGTGCACCTGCTGGCTTACAGGACTCCTGAGTCTCCCCCTGGGTTGGTATGGGGATATCAGCAAGACAGGCACCTGAGGTAGTGGGGATTGAGTCCTACTCACATTTGATGCAGCGCCTCCACCTCATCAGGATCTCTGCGTCCGCAGGGGGATGTATCTGATGAGAAACTCCTTCTTGGTGCCTTCCTCTGCTGAGTAACTCCACACTCACACATGAGGGTTTCGGTGAATAAGGGCATCTTTATTATCATCATAGGCAGACTGCCCCTCACAGCGCTCGTACTCAGCCGCTCATCTCTTTGCTGCACATCCCTTCAGAAAGTTCTTCCCTCCCAATGGAGTTGGGTCACCTCTCCCCTCAGGGAGATCACCACCTGTGTCAGGTCCCTGATTACAGTGCAGATACTATTGACTATATCTGACAGCCTTAAATGCTGCAGACCTCCAGAACTGGACCATCACAGATCCCTTGAACTTGAACTCCATCCACTACAAAGCACACTTGATTAGCCAACTTGAACTACTAACTTTTGTGAGTGCTGTGTATTATATAGACTCAGAAAACAGCCACACCTCTTATGTCACTAATAGTGAACACAGAGCATGTTACCACTCCCCTTATATACATATGACACTTCACCAGGGTGTGAGGCAAACCTCCATGATTGATGCTGGCAATCCTGCACACTTACAAGGAGGTTGACAGTAATAATTATATCTTACCTTCAAGTTGCCACCAGCCAAGTTGGTTAAATAATGTGCCTTATGGCCAATTTAGAAGAGTAAGGGGCTCATGCAGAGAGGAATGTTAAATTTTTTTAAAATGGCTGTAAAATAGCCACAGATTTGCCGTTAGTGAAGGTGTTATGCAGAGAACACCGTTAACTCATTTCGGCAAAAAACTGCTAATTGCCAACTTTTCCTGGCTATTTGAAACTCGCCATACTAATGCACATATTGGCGTGTTCCAGCGATTCAGAGCTTCTGGAATACCACGCTATATTAGCATGGCGAGTTTCAGGTTCTCGCCACGAGTTTGGCGAGTTTTACAGCTCTGAAAAAAATTCTGAGCACTTTTAAACATCGCGCCATTTTCTCCCGAGTTTAAGGATTTCTGGCTAGTTTTTTCGCCAGAAGATGGCGCTATTTCCTTATCTATGCTCTCTGCATGAGCCCCTAAGACGTAATTGCACAGATCTTAATAGTTTTGAAACACAATCCAAAGTATTGGAGAATAGGTTCCTGAATAGGAAATATAATCCTGGCAATTTAAAAAATGCTATAACAAAAGCAAGAGACTTAGATAGAAGGAATCTGCTAAAAACAAAAACTGAGGAAAAATCAGATACAATTAATAAAGACAAATTTAGTTTTTCATTTTTAACCACTTTTAATAAGGATTCAAATAAAATTGTAAAAATTATAAAGAAACATTGGCATATTGTCCAAAATGACATAATACTAGGTGATGTGGTTCCAGATGTACCCATGGTTATATTCAGGAAGGCAAACAATTTGAAGAATCAACTAGCCCCAAGTTCATTGCCTAAAATAAAAGAAAAAAGAGAAAATAATTGGTTACCTGTAATAAAAGTTTTTTTTGGGTGCACAGTTTGTAAGGCCTGTAAATATAGAACAACTGAAAAATTCACTTTCACTTCACATGTGACAAAAGAGAAATATGATATTAAACATCATGTCACATGTAGAACTGACTATGCAATTTATATGATCACATGTCCCTGTGGTCTTCAATATATAGGCAAAACTTCCAGAGATGTAAGAATAAGAATCCTAGAACATGTAGGCAACATTAGAAGAGGGCTAACCACACACCTTTTGTCAGATCACTTTATTAAATATCACCAAGGTAACACCACAGGATTGACCTTTACGGTCTTGGAAAAAGTACTACCTCATTGGAGGGGAGGAGACCGTAATGTTCAACTAACTAAAAGGGAAACTTACTGGATCTTCACATTGAAAACTCTAGCTCCTAGAGGACTCAATGTGGATATTGAATTAGGAGTGTTCCTGTAATGTTGATTGTGAATATAATATTTTATTAATCCTGTTTTCTTTTTCTTTCTCCTTTTTACATATGTTTTTGAGTAAAACTACAATCGTCGCGATTTTAATAGTCCTAACTTGATATATAGGTTAGACAGCTTTGTAGTATTTTTATATTTTATATGATGCCATATAGAGATTTTCCTGTATTATTCTTGTGTTTTTTTATTTTTGCTATTTTATCCTGTATTGTATAAATGATATTAAGACAGATGAAGTCAATTACACTATACCAACCCACTGTGTTAAATATATGTGATACCACTTTAACTGAATATATGTGATAACACTTTAACTGAATAATTAGATCTTAATTAGAGGGAGGGCATTAGGATATATAGTAGTAGAGTAAGCAGCTATTAGACACTCCTGATGAAGTCGCAAGAGAGAGCGACGAAACGCGTAGAGTGTTCCAGTCAAACAGCCAAGAGAAGAGGAACACGGGAAATCCACTGATACCATCTGATCCGGTAGTCCCCGGCGCACCGGAAGTGACGTATCGGGAGCCTAGGAGGCTCTCGGCGTGCCGGAAGTGAAGGGACGAAAGCTCCGGTATGGATCCAAGTGTCTCCAGAGAGAGCGGAGGTGACCGAGTACCCCGAGGAATCGCGAGTCCCAGGGATATCCGTCAACCGCTACCTATGAGTGCCCACATCGACCGTATGAAGTGTAAGCCTTGAATCATGTTTTGATATTATAATTGTTTTACCTGTACACTATATGGTCTCTCTTTTTTCTCCTTTGGAGGTTGTGATTGGTGGCTGCTGTTTACATACAGGGCGCATCCACCCCTTAAGTTGGATGAATGTCTGATTTGATTACTTAAAATGTGAGTAGTCATTTTGGATGAATTTCACTTTTTTCACTGTTTAAACATTTTTGCACTATGATATGTTTTTCTATTTTATGACTTCGAGACGAACTCCCCTGACGCTTTAAAAAATCCTGCACACTTACCAGGTTTTACTGCCAGCATGAGAAAGAACTGTATACCATTTTTATACATGGCTACATTCTCCCCCTGGTGAACCCCAACATCCCGGCTAGGATCTAAATTTGCAGAACCTTCCTCTAGGCAGCACTGCAAAACATAACCAACACACATTATATAAAAATACATTATACAGTTGCATCGCATAATAACACAGAATCAATCAGTGCCTGCTGACCAGCAGACTGCACTGCTCCTAAGGAGAATCCCCATCTACTACCTAATAGTAGTGCCTAGGGTCTGGCTTCTTCACTTCCATACCGGTGATGTCCTTAACGGTTACACTGTGCTCCCTTGGCAGCCCACTTTCTGGCCTATACTCTACCCGGTGCATATATTTGTTGCGCCCAACACTCCACACCCTCATCAACTGAGTGATCCTCTCCTCTGTTTTGAAACCAGCGCACCCACCAGATTTATTAATAATGTAATCCTCGATGGTTTCCCTCAGCCACGCACTTCTCCCATCCTCGATTTCCTGCATTAGGGGCTCTGGTACTTAAGGGTACTCCAACCCATGAGACGTTTTGTATTTATTGACAATGGCCCTCTCAGCCCTGCTGGTCCTAATCAGCCTTATATTACCTGCCCTGCCTGGCAGCACCCACGACAACGGCTCATCTGCCTCAACAGGGTCCCTAAATATGGGTGTCCCCTTGGGATCCACTACTCCTGAGTGTATATCATGCCATCTCAACCTAAGCTCCTCCAACCGCTCCTCTCCGTTAACTCCACTACTCCCCACCAATAATCTATGATCCCTTCTCTCCTCAAGATAAATCTTGTGCGGTCCATCCAGGCCTCATACCCCTCAAACCTGGGCGCCCACCACCTGGTCTCTCTCTCCCGGACACTCTCTGGTACCGCCACCATACCCTCACTGTCCTCTGGCTCTCCCCCAGATGATATTCCTGACGTACCCGTCGACCTAGAATTCGATCCTAAGCGTTTAGGCCTAATTGTGACACTCATCTGACTGGTACATTCACTGGGACATGACGACACCCTCCTTAGCGACACTTCCCTCACCGATCCATCATCAGAGGTAAAGCACTCCCCCCAGTCCAAGTTCTCCCCAGTCCGTTCTTCCGAATTGGCCCGTGATTCCCCAGACAACCCTTGGCTCGACTGGGACCCAAATGAAGAAGTGACAGGGGCAGGGGTCTTAACTATGGCCGGGGGTTGGGCATAGGGAAACGCTGTCGGCAGACGCGGGGCTACGACCCGCAGCTTCTTGCTACCTTGACCGGTAGCATCGGACTGGCATTCCGGTTCACCTGTCTCACGATTCCCAGGCTTCCGCAGGGCCTGTCAGCTCTCCCCGGACCCAGGCAACCTGGAGCAGCATGGCGGTCGCAAGGATGCGGCCATCTTCCATCCCGCTCAGCTGTGTCCGCCGGATGTGACATCATCTATCTCGCGGGACTCACCGCCGCCATCTTGGGTTGGGCTCCCCTCCGGAACCTCTTCTTCCAGAATGACATCCGCCGCCAGAAGTGAAGGTTCAGCTCTCTGCTTGGGCCTGGGCTAGGCCTGCCTCTGCCGTTGCCACCACCGGCGCCTGTGGAGGGTAAGGGTATGTCTTACCGCTCCATCGGCTCGGGATGGGATCTTCTCCTCCTTCCGCGCTGGAATTCACCACGCCCGTGGGACTCCGCCGCTCCGTTTCTCTCCGCACAGGCGACCTCGGCCCCTCAAGACTCCGCTCCGTAGCGACACAGGTAAGTGCTGGTTCTTTTGCAGCACCACTGTAGTGGTCCGCCGGTAGGCACATCACCACCATCGTCGGGGGTCGCTTGCTCCTCGTCCGAGGATCCGAACTCCGACTCTGGGAGTGGCACTCCCGTAGGGGACCGACGGTAAGGTTCCCGGTTCTCACCGCGGTTGTAGACCCCTTTCTCTCCAGGCCCCATCTTTATCATCAGGAGCGATCCCCATTTTCCGGGATCGACAGGTTCTGCTTTGACCGAGGGCAAGGCTTCAGCTGTCAGTTTAGCTGGGATGGAGCAGAATCTCTTTTGTTTGAATTCTTAGTTCATCTTAATGCGAATAACTACAATTTAGTATTCACAGAGACACACAGTTCATTGTCTATTCCTTTTTTGGATCTATTGGTATATATAGAGGATCAAAGTATCAAAACAAAGACCCATTTCAAGAATATTGACTGTAATAGCTTTATTCTTGATTCAAGTTGCCATCATAAAAACTGGCTGAGAGGTGTCCCCTTTGGACAGTTCCAAAGAATAAGACGAAACTGTACAGAAGTTACCACCTTTCACGATCAAGCAAAAATTTGGGAAGAAAGATTCAAAGAAAAAAACTATGATCCAACTTTAATACAGGAAGCAAAAATAGAGCCTTAAATCCGGTTAGAGTAAGTCTATTAGGCACTTCAAATAAGAAACAAACAAGTGATATTTTTTTACCATTTATTACACAATTCAAAAGAGAATCAGGTAAAATCCAGAATATAATTCGTAAGCATTGGCATGTTTTAAAACAAGATGCTATTTTGAAAGACTACCTTCCAGAGCATCCGCAGGTGGTCTTTACAAAAGCAAGGAACTTGAAAGATAATATAGCTCTGAGTGCCCTAAGAAAAGACTTATGTAATACTAACAAAACATGGTTACCTGGAAAACCTAAAGGGTTCTTTAAGTGTGATAAATGCAAGGCCTGCAAATTTGGGGTTGATAAAACGGATACTTTCATTTCTACCAATACAAACGAAATTATAAAGATGAAGGGATTTATTAACTGCAAAAGCACATATGTAGTGTATATTTTGACATGTCCTTCCAATTATCAGTATGTAGGAAGAACTATCCGCCCATTACGGGTGAGAATATTAGAGCACATACGTAACATTAGCATTGGGCTAGAAACACATAATGTGTCTCTGCATTTCAAACGCTACCATCATTCAGACCCCTCAGGACTTAAATACATGGGGAATGAGCAAACAACAGCCCACTAGAGGGGTGGAAATAGAATTCAGTCTCTATCAAGGAGAGAATCCTTTTGGATTCATAGGTTGAGAACGTTACAGCCAAGAGGTTTAAATGTCGAATTCGACATAAATGCGTTCTTGACCTAATATTTTAGGGTGTACCCATACTCTCTAAATTCCTGGGATTATGTGCCAATAACTGTTAACATTTTGTATGTTTGCTTTTTATGTTTTGTCTTTGTATCTAATTATTATATTTTCTATTTTTAGATATATTTTGCCTTGGATCCACTAACAGCTAATGTTATGTAGAAAGGGTTAATTGTTATTATTTGTGATCATTCTCTTTCAGCATTTGTGCAAATCTAATACTTGATTTGCACTGATGCTGAGATATGTAATGATCAATATTTTATTAATATGCCCATAATGATGTTCATTTACTATATGTTTTTTATTGTATAATGCTGTATACATTGGTTTATATGGCATCATGTTTGTAACATTGATAGCCATTTTTGTATATTATAGGATGTTTATGCTTTTTATAGGTAATGAGCCACTTACTTCTTATTATTTTTGCTAACTGCATGAATTTATAATGTACAGCGCTATGCCATGGAAAGCTCAATGACGTCACAAATGACGTTTCGTTATTTTAACCTATAGTATGGTGTTGTTGTTCCCATACTAGTGTGTACCTGGTAGTTGCTAGTTATGCCTGTCACGACTGTATAAAGTTTTGAGGCATTGATGGTCACATGATGATGCGTCACGTGATCGCGTGAGATATGTGACGTGATGACGTCACGCGGGACCTCTTCGAGTCCAACCACAAGATGGTGGACTTACATGTTAAAAATAGGGCAAAGATTGGCCAATACACTTCAGAGCTTAATAAAGTTTTGACACACGAAATATGCAAATAGCTGCATGACGATGCGTCACGTGATGCGTTGCGTGACGTGATGACGTCATGAGTGACACTCCGCAAATTTGAAAATTAATGCGGGGGGTTATTTAAGGGAGAGAAACAGAGAGGAAAGTTAGATTAAATCCCTGATGAAGACTTTGCATTCGAAAACGCGCGTTGGGTGAATCAGAGATCACTAAGGAGCCCTTGTTGATGACATCCAGAGTGGAGGACAACTTTAATCAGCCCAGTACCTGCTGTGACGGCCGTGGAGCGGATGCTGTTGCTGTGAATACTCTTGTCTGACCTTATGACCCAGGGTTATCTGAATGCTCTCAAACAAAGGCACTTATGTAAGTGAAATACCTTGTGTTTTTAACATTAAAAACAGTATTATACTATTTGCTTTCCCTCTTTTGTATATGGATTCCCCCCCCCCATTATATGGATCTGGAGTACCTGTCTGGAGACATAAATTGGTAACTTTGAACAACCACAACGCTTTCATTTCACGTTAAACACGTGAGTGCAAACTTTATAGAATTTCCAGCATTGAAATTATCTGTTGGAGCAGACAATATTGCACTACTTTGTGTTTTCACTTTCTTTTCCATATCCTGATGTGATTTGCGCACCTGTTTCTCCTTCGTCAGTTTCGCTGTGTCCGCTCCCACCTCGACGTCTGCCCTGGTACAAAGGGCTGCACGGCCCATAGGTAGTGGATGCCTCATTGGGGGCACCTAGCCGTTGTGCTGGCTACGCCACCCGGTAGTCGGCACTGCATACAGAGGCATTTTATTATTTCTTTGTCAAACGCCCTGAGCACCAGGAAGCCTCCTGGTAATGAATAGGGGTGAGCGGAGATGTCCATCTCTTTCTCCTGTTTGCTGGTCATGCTGGGTACAGGGGACACTTTCTGCAGTGGTCTTTCCTGTTCACCAGCTCCTCGCAACTGAAGGGCAGGGGTCGGTTTGTTAACTCCTCCCTCAGCCAGCTCCACTCTCATTTGGCACAATTGGAAACCACTCCCCCTGGTAGATATTAGGGGAGGGTCCCACAGATTCACTGGGTGCCCCATCACTGGCTTCTGAGCCTGTCACAGTCCATGAGGGTGCGGCCACAGCTTTCGTGCCATACCCCCCAGCAGAGTGGGGTTTCTTGCTTGGCGCCAATCCCGGCCAACTCCTTGAACTTTTGCATTTGCAGAATTTTCTGCACTCGGCCCACGCGGTCTCCCAGGGAAGTGGGAGCCGCCATCTTGGTTTGCCCTGCCACTCACAATAGCAACTGAGGTATATTTCTGGTTGTAGCTCACCATCTGGCAAGCAGATTCTCCATTTTCACCGCACATAACCACAATGTCCTCAACACTGTCCTCCAGGGTAGCACCCCGAGGTCCTAGACAGGACCAAAACGGCACGGCCATCGCCTTGGCGCCATTCCACAACATGCTGGCAAAAGTTCCTTCTGCAACTTGTTTTCCACGTGCGCTCCCTTCATCAGCCGCGGTCCGCCGTCTTGGATTCTCCGCACCGCGCAGATCTTCCCTTCTTGCGGTCGCCATCTTTAGTTTGTAAGTACTATTATCGCACATGGAGCTCCTCTCTGCGGGGCAGCTGCCATTCCGATGCAATAAAGAATGCTACGATGCACCACCTACGTGTATCTATGTATGTCTGACTCATGTTGCACTACCTCAGGCTAGGTTCACTCTCTCAGTGTATGCTGTGTCCACCTCCCTCCAGTCTGTGCTCTGCGGTAAGTTTTCTGGCTCCTGGCTAGAGTACTCTGGCTTCTCCCATGCAATACTAGGGCGTCTACCTACTGTTGGCCAGCCTAGCGCAGCCCCTCTCCAGAATTCCTGACCACGTTAACAGGCTATTCCTTTAGGCATCCTACCAACTAACTGCCTCAAGGTGACTAGAACAGCTATAGCCCCGTCTCCAGAACCACTTAACCCCACTCAGGATCCTAGGTCTCCCTTTGCGAGCTGACAAATCCATCAGGCCCCTGACTACCCCTAGGCTCCATCTCCATCCACAGCACTGACTGGCAGCATACACTCTCCCTGTTTCCTAGTGTGCCTAGCAAAAGCCTGCATAGGTATCTGCATAGGTTGATAGGTATCTCAGCAGTGCCTCCAATTGTAACAGTGTTTCTGGACCCACCGAATCTCACATTGGCCCCTGTGGTCTAACTGGTCCCCATTACATGTCTGTATGTTGTGGTGCACCTGCTGGCTTACAGGACTCCTGAGTCTCCCCCTGGGTTGGTATGGGGATATCAGCAAGACAGGCACCTGAGGTAGTGGGGATTGAGTCCTACTCACATCTGATGCAGCGCCTCCACCTCATCAGGATCTCTGCGTCCACAGGGGGATGTATCTGATGAGAAACTCCTTCTTGGTGCCTTCCTCTGCTGAGTAACTCCACACAAACACATGAGGGTTTCGGTGAATAAGGGCATCTTTATTATCATCATAGGCAGACTGCCCCTCACAGCGGTCGTACTCAGCCGCTCATCTCTTTGCTGCACATCCCTTCAGAAAGTTCTTCCCTCCCAATGGAGTTGGGTCACCTCTCCCCTCAGGGAGATCACCACCTGTGTCAGGTCCCTGATCACAGTGCAGATACTATTTACTATATCGGACAGCCTTAAATGCTGCAGACCTCCAGAACTGGACCATCACAGATCCCTTGAACTTGAACTCCATCCACTACAAAGCACACTTGATTAACCAACTTGAACTACTAACTTTTGTGAGTGCTGTGTCTTATATAGACTCAGAAAACAGCCACACCTCTTATGTCACTAATAGTGAACACAGAGCATGTTACCACTCCCCTTGGATACATATGACACTTCACTAGGGTGTGAGGGCAAACCTCCATGATTGATGCTGGCAATCCTGCACACTTACCAGGTTTTACTGCCAGCATGAGAAAGAACTGTATACCATTTTTATACATGGCTACACTTAGTTAGCCCAACAGACTGCAAGTCATGGCGAGAAATGACCAGGATGGGGAACAGACAGATAAACAGACAGATATGGGAATTTTGCCAGACCTGGCTCTTCCTGACTACCGTCAGAGGGAAGACTCAGCTCTGGCTAGACAGTATGAAAAGGTGATACGGGTCAATGATAACATCGTGAAGGAACAAGGAGTAAGGGTGTTTCCACATTGTGAACTACTGAATGACATCCTTTGTCATGTGAATAAGGTTACACAAACAGGGGAGGTCATTCGACAAATATTAGTCCCTAAAGTTTTTATTAAAACAGTGTTTACCCTAGCATATACTCTCACATGGGGTGGTCATCTGGGTAGAGATAAGACCACGGACCGCATATTGTCCCGGGTTCTACTGGCCAGGAATACATGATGATATCATGAAACTATGTCCTGAATGTGTAACAGATCGGGGGACTCACGCTTCCCAGCGTGTCCCCGTCACCCCAGTTCCCACGACCTCTAACCACCCCTCTTTCCTTCATCCTCACTCTCTCCCAACCTCCTCTCACGGTCGTTCCTCCGCGGCACGGTTTGCGTGCCCTGACACGCGTTCGGGTCACGTGCACGGCTCCCGCACTGTGCGTGCACGTTCTCGATCACTCGCTACCCTCCGTGGTACCCGTATCCCTCGGCGTGCGTCTATTTCCCCAGCCCTTGCATTACCTGGCTCCTCCGCCTCTCCTTCCCTTCTGCCTCCGGTGCTGAGCGTCTCCCCGGCGGTGCGTCCCTCGCGCCCTGTGACACGCGCGGTGCACGCGCATAACACACTTAAAGAAGGCGCGCGCACCCGCTCCAGTTATTTGCCGCCCCTAAACTCTAGCTCCACCTCTCGTGGCTTACAAGCCATATCTCGAGATTATTTCCCTGTCTCCTCCCCTGCTCTCTTAGACCTATCCCTGCAAACTCTCACTCAAGCCTCTGCTCCACCTCTCATCCCTATTGGTCCCCATTCCTTTATTACCCCACTCTGTCCTCTTAGTCATTGCTCTGCATAGCTTTCCTGTAGCTCCTGTGTGTGCAGTGTCTATGCCTAGCTCCCTTGTCTGTTTCAGCGCTGGTTCCTGTCCCTGCCCCTGTTTGGATTCCCTTGGTTTGAACTTGTGCACTGCTTTGGATTTGACTACTCTGCCTTCTCCTGCTCTTGAACCCTGGCTTACAGACATCACTACGCTGCCTCCACCAACCCTTGAACTCTGGCTTACGGACATCACTACGCTGCTCTCTCCAATCCTTGAACTCCGGCACACGGACATTACTCTCCGACCTCTGGCACCCCGGACTCAGCAAGTATACGTTAACCCTTTCTTACCAGGCCCGGCAATGCATTACCACACTCCGGGCACGCCCTCACGTTTTATACCCTTACCCACCTCAGTACTGGGGACTGGCCAGGTTTGCGGGCATACAGGCATTACAGAATGCCAGTTAACCAAAAGGGACAGATGCCAGCTCCCTTGGTTCCTCTGCCCTTGGTCTCAGTCCAATTCGAGAGGATTGGTGTAGATCTGGTAGGACCTTAAGAACACTCTGCGAAGGGACATAAGTGCACACTAGTTGTCATAGATTATGCCACCAGATATCCTGAGGCCTTCTCTCTGAGATCAGCCACTGCTAAACAGATGGCTCAAAGGCAGTTAGAGCTGTTCTCTCGGGTAGGACTGCCCCAGGTAATGTTAACTGACCAGAGAACAAATTTTGCTCCCAGGAATATAAGTCTGGTCTTAGGGTGTCTTGTTGTCAGCATTGCCTTTTTGCTCAAGACATCATCTTCTCCTCATGTCAGCCCAGTTGTGTGCTAAGGAGTCACTCTCAGCAATTTCCCCACAGGAGACTTTTCTTCAGCTCTGATTAGCCAGGTGGAGACTGGTTAATTGACTGTCTGAAATTAACAAGCTCCGTGCTGGATTCTTCAGACCATTTAGAGGCAGCTTTATTTAAACAGGGATGAGTCCCTGTTTCAAACATACAAAAATCAATTGTTGCAAAAATGTGCGATAATGCAGTTACTCTTCAAAACGTGCAAAGTTAAATTAGGGCCCAAAGACAGTATTTGAGTTTTTAGATTTAATATACAAAAGTAGTACAGTGCTTAGTTACAGATAAAAAAGAATGTTACAAGAAATCTACAGTATAATATATGCACAAAGTTTAATAAATTAAACAGGATTAAAACAGAAAATCTAAATACGTTACCACATAAAAATATCAGGATCCTACATGATGATATTGATTTAGAAATATGAAAATGCATGTGTCGTGTTGGCATCACACTCTCCTCTGTTGAATTCTAAATTCATACCCCAAATGCATATTTTTTTAATCCTAAAATCCCCTGCATTGGGGACAGAATAATCCCACCTTCTGGGGCATTTTATTGACTTATTACTTTTCACTTTACACCCTTATCACTTTATAATAAAAAAAATATATGCTTGGGAGAAAAAAATAGTTTTTGAATAAGAAAATGTCTGAGTATAAAAAAATCCCTATAACTTTCTTTGTGTCAGACATGGAAGGACACCATCTTCCCTGTTGCATTTAGATAATTAAAATACACATATGGACTCCCATCTTGTGACTTTTAATCTTTGAAGGTGAAAAATGTATTTGGTATGTAACATAGACCAACCTGTCATATTTGGTCTTAATTTAATCAGGTTAGCTTCCTGGTCATGAATATATTTTTCACATCGTTTGGAATTGTATTGAGTTCCACATATCTTACAGATACAGCCAGTTGTATCTCTAACCTGCCACACATGTGCTGGTGAACCGGGGACCAAAAGAGAAGCATTCACAGCAAAGTACATAGCAGGTGGGAATGGCCCATCAGGATTAATACAGCGGGGTCCCTCCTTCTGAATGGGACTACAGACACAGGGACCCCTGCTGTGTTAATCTGGATGGGTCATTAATCTGGTCATGGGGATTCCGCGTTCTGGCATTGGTTCAGACACATGCCATCTACAGTTTCTTGGCCAAGTACGCGACCAACCATCTGGCTGCATGTTATTTAGTAAACTTGTGCACACATATGAAATGTCTTCCTGGCCACACCATCTTGCTGTACCCAGATCCCTTGAGGAATTCCTTTTAAGCTAAGTACATAAAGAAAATACGAGTGATCTATGTTTGTCACTCCACAATTCCAGACCAGGTCGTTCTTAGATAACCCCACTTTTGGACAAACCCAAGAGACCTCTTAGTGTTATAGCAGTTCTTGTTGCCCTGTTTTTTTTTTTTTTCAACTTTGTTTTTATTAGTTTTTAGTGCATACAGCCAATGGGTTACATTATATTGAAAATTATTCCAGGTATACATTTAACTTACAAGGACAAACTACAAATGACGGACGCACGTTGGGGAGACCCACAGGACAAGACCTTGACAGACCAACAACAACTAAGGAGAGAGAAATAGGGGGGGGGGAAGG